>JAVJIF010028644.1:0-60050 GCA_038442645.1 Agave tequilana
TTAGGATAGAAGATAGCTCAAGTGTGAAAAATAAGTGTTTTTGAAACAAGCAACAAAGAAAAATCTTTGGGAAAATACTTTGCAATATGATAGAATTGAAGATCTAAGCAAAAATCCCAAAAACCTTTTTTTCTTTGATTTTCCAAAAACCCTAAAACAATAAAGATGATAAGTTTTTGCGCTTAAAACTCTTTTGAAAACTCTTTTAAACACTTCAGAAAACTAGTATTTTTTTCTCTTAAAAAACTTGGCTAAAATCCCCAAAGAGATGGGTTTATATAGCCCTTATAGGAAACTAGCCGTTAGGCTGAGTTGGCAGTCTGACAGACTGCCGGTCGACCGGTCCGGTCGACCGCCAACGGTCAGAGTATGACCGTTGGGCAACTGCGGTCGTCGACCCGGCCCGGTCGACCGAGAAAAACCCAGAGCAGAGCTCTCAACTCGGTCGACCGTCCCGGTCGACCGTGTCTGTGCCTAACAGACGTGCAGTCTGTGCACTCGGTCGACCGCAACGGTCGCACCCGTCCCTTGGTGCGGTCGACCGTCGCGGTCGACCGACCAGCCTGTCAGCACAAAACACAAGTCAGAAAATTTTGGAAAAATATTTTATAAAAATCTTTTATCATTTCTGAAAATCCATAAAACATGTTTTATATCATTTTATGTTGAAACATAAACATGTGATAAAAATTTTAAGACAATATATCACATATCAATTCATTTTTGAGTCTTGCAAATTTTATTAAAACAAAACCTTGTATTTTGTCAAACTTGATTTTTCCAAAACATGAATAGGGATATCAAAATAAGTTTGTTTACCAATTAAAGCATGTATGTATAAATAGAAAACATCTACTATACATATAACATATGTAAACTTGTTTTGATCAACTATTCATAAAAACCAAATATCAAATCATAAAACGTGTGTGTTTTGTGTTCACTTGAGCATATCAACTAAACTAAGCTTTACAAATGGATCTAAAAACTCTATCTAAACTAGGATACCTAAGTCTTCTTGACGATCATCTCTTCAAGTAGACTTGCTCCAACACTCCATCCATGGGCTAGGCAAAGTGTGAACTTGAAGCTTGGGCCCTGTACTCACCATGAATAGCTTCTAAACTCCTGTTGAAGCTAATCACCAACTAATATCCTGTTAATGATCTGAAAACTTAGAAACACAAGAATATTAGTAAACATAACTACATGAGTTGATCATCATCAAAACTAGAGTGGAAGGCCATTGGGCCAACAATCTCCCCCTTTTGATGATGACAAAACTCATGGAGTTTATATATGCATGGATTAAAGATAAGCTTCAAGGAAGCTCCCCCTTAACTCATGCATAGGGATAAACAATAAATATATGCAATGAATATTAAACATGAAACATGCATAGGCATAAACAATAAATGGTTCTAGATATCAAATGGAATATTCAAAACAAAATAAGCTCTAGATACCAATTACAAAGCAAACTCTATATCAATTAACTTAATATTCTTGAGATTAAAACATAATATATGCATATAAAACATAAGCATGCTATAAAACTCAAATACTTCTCCCCCCTTTTTGTCAATCATCAACAAAGGGGTAACCAATCAAAACATAGATAAAATGAGGGGTAAAAATCTTTCTCCCCCTTTTTGTCAATCAAAACAATGCAAACAATGTTCTCCCCTTTTTTGTCTAAAACAAAAAACAATAAGGGGTGACTACAAACATGATATCAATTAAAAAATATGTCATGAAGTATCTTGATACCAATAACAAGGATCAATATATGTTATATGCTATATACATTCATGAAGAGGAAGACGCTAAGTTAGCTTCCCTACACATATGCATTACATGAAGAAAGGATGACAAGCCCCAATTCGCATAACACATATTATGTAATGCATAAGAGGAGATGTGAAGCTCCCCCTACACACGTATATCATATAAAGAAGAGTTGTCAAGCTCCTCAATTTATAATATACTCAACATGAATCTATATGTAAGAGAGATGTTAAGCTCTCCTTGCATATAGGAAATACAAATCAAAACTTTGAATATATTCTTTAAACAACATATGAGATACCATTGTAATTAAACATAAATCTTGAATTCCTAAAACATGAATCTTGATACTAAAGTATTCAAAATTTGTTATGTTTAACCAATTGAAAAGATTTTACATAGAGACATTGATACCAATAGTAAGAATTGTTCATTTTAAAAACATATAATTTGATGTTGATATCATATGTTTAAAATAAAACTTTTAATCATAAAGTGTGGGAGTACAAATACCATTGGAATACAAAATCAAATTTTCTCCCCCTTTATGAAATACAAACTAAAATATGCATAGTCTTGATACCAATTTAAAAGTAATCAATTGAAACAAATTGAAACTCAAGCACTAGCATAAACACAAACATATATATATGTATGGAAAATAGATACCAATAGAAATTGATATACTTGGAATTTAAAGCATACATACATACAACATATATGAGTATACCAGAAGATCAAAATGATACCAATTGAAAGAGTTCAATGATACCAATTGACATAACAATAAGTTCAAGTGTATACATCATATTCTCTACCCACCCAATCATAATTCAAGTTTTAAAGATTTTCAATTTAGGGCATACATGAACATGATCTCCCATCCTACCGCCCTTGAAGGTAGGGTTTTTCAAAGATAGATTTGAAAATGTGTTTTGTTTGAAAATCACTACCAAAATGAAGAACACCGCAACTAGTTAAATGAAAAACTTGTTAACTAGCACGAAATCCTTCAAGCAAGGAATAAAACAAAATTGAAATTCACATGATAATCATCACTCTAACCAATAAAGCATAACTCATGAGAAACAAAACATGAGCAATAGATATGAGTGTACAAATAATATGTGAAGATCATAATCATGAAAATATTTCATTAAGCTCAATTATTCCTTAAAAATAATTCCATCAAAAACATGAAAAATCATATAAACTCCTTATTTAATCTTCAAGGCATATGTTATGTCTAATACAAGCTAAAATATACATACATATCCAAACTCAACGAGTCCACTAAATGAATATTCATGAAGGCACGTGGCTCAAAAAGATGTATATGTATAAGATTAGTTTGAACTAGATAGACATATACATGAAGTTAAACATAAATACATGAAACATGAAAAACTAAATTTTCATCACAACAAATTTCATTTCAAGGTATATGTATGAATTGTCAAACATGAAGTATACATACATACCCTAAACACAATTGAGTCCAAATATAGATTTGCATGAAGGCAAATGACTCAAGGGGTATACATGTATATCTTAAAGTTTGGCAATACAAACATATACATGAAGTGAAACACACAATCATAAAACAAATCCAAAAATGGAATACAGTTTGAAATGTATGAATCATCAAAACTAACTATACTAGTACATCTAATGGGTTCAAATAAGCAATCAAGCTCAACATATATAGATTTATTTGTAGCCCACTCTATGTACAAGTATATAACTAGTCTTAATGAAAACAAACATCTAAACATATATTCAAAACATGAAGCATCAAACAAATATAAAAGTCATCATGATAAAACTAAAACATGATTACTATGTAAATTCACATGTATTAGATTCATGATGTACATTATAGCTTAAACAAAAGTGAGAACACTAAATATGGGTTCATATAAGCATATGTGTCTCAAATACTATACATGTATGTCAAGGATCTAATAAACATGGAATGAACATACTATTACATAGACATCAAAAACATGCTACAAACATTAAACATGGAAAGCATGTAAACAATAAATGGAGTAAATGATTGTTACCAAAACCGAAGAAGCAACTCTCCTTGTCTCCAAAACATGGTGGTCATCTCCACCAAATCTTCCCTTGAAAGTGATGCATCCAATTTGATTTCCACGAAGTCGGAACGCATCCACTCCAAGGTGTCATCACTCTCACGTCATGTGAGAGCCCACACCTACATCAAAAATAATAGGAGGGGTGTTCTTTGGTACCCATACCTTCTTGTTGGGTCCATGGGGGTTAGTCTCATTTCTAACCAAACAAAATTCTTTGCTAAATTAGGAGTATGTAATCTATCATAACAAAATTTAGCAAGGTGGCCTTTTCGGCCACAATGTGTACATGTGTACACATGAGCATACTTGTGTTGATGGTGTCCGTGTGAAGCATGTGTATGCTGTGATGGGTGTGCATGCATAAAAGTTGGAACTTGTTTCTTTCGAACCAAGGATTCCAAGCGTGTATGTTTCTTGGCACATTGGCTCATAGTGGAGCCCAAACAATCTACTCTCTTCTTTAGCATACAAATATCATCATTAATCCTAGAAGAAGAGGTACATGCATTAGGTAGACTAGATGAAGAAGCTACACTAGCATGGCAAACATGTGCATCAATCTTATTTTGTAAAAATTCATTTTTCTTTAAACATGCATCCAATCTTTAGAAATTGAAGCAATCTTAATTTTCAAAGAATCATTTTCTTTTAAAACAAAATCAACTTTTGAAGACAAGTTTTCATTTTTCTTCAAAAGAACATGGCAATCATTTTTATTTTTCAAAAAGTTATTTTCTTTAAGTGCAAGATCAAGTTGAGATTTTAATGAATCCCTCTCATTATGGACCTCAACCTTTTCTTGCAAAACACAATCAAGTCTAGAATGCAAACATCTATTTTCTTTTTCAATATCTAGACTTTTCTTTTTCAACACGTTATATTTTTCTATTAACTTTTCACACACAATAGATAGTTCTTCATTTAAGGCATGGGGATCAACATAATCATTTGAAGAACTAGCACAATCATTACTATCTAGGGGGATTCCGAATGTACCTCAAGGGTTATTCCCTCAGACCATGAAGCATTGTGGATCGGATTCTCCACTAGATTCCTCTTCTTGAATTTGAACTTGAAGCTCCGAGGTGGTGGTGGTTGTCAATTTGTTCCACACTGCAAAGGCGGAATCAAAGTTAGAACACATAAGAGATAATCTTTAGGAAGAGTGCTTCTAATAGCCTCTAGGGCTTGTGCATTGGCCCCTATATGATTACCATCACCAGATAACATCTCTTGGTGGAGGCAAGGAAGACATGCAAACCTAGGGTCTTTAGGTACATGGACATCCTATACTTCCAAACATCAACGTTGGAAGGGTCAAAGCTAGGAGGGGTCATGAAGTCCATGGTAAACTATATATGAATGTGCAAACAAACAAATGCAAATGAGATTAGCAAGCAAATGGATCACTCCTACGATGTTAAGCCTAAGTATCAGGAGCACTAGCTCTGATACCAATTGAAAAACACCTAGAGGGGGGTGAATAGTGTAAGTGCTAATCTAAGAAACTTAATGCAAACTAAGTGCGCTAAATGCGGAAGCTAATGCAAATTATGCACAAACTAATACAATACAACAAGTGTAGCCGAATTCGCCTTGCGAAGCTCTGGACTAACTCCCCTTGATTCCCCTTGAAATGGGTTGAGGTGCTATGTAAAGCTCTTGTTGGATGAGTATAAGTTAGGCACACACACACAAGCAATCCAAACAATGTGCACTCACAATCAAGCCAAGCAATAAAGGATATAGCAATAAGAGATGCAAGGCACAACACAAGCAATATATGATATGATGAATCAATGCTCAACACAAGCAAGTATGATATGATGATGAGTATGATGCTATGCACAATTATAAGAGAGAGTTAGAGAGACAATGGATCAAAACGCAAACACCAAGATTTGTTTCGAGTTCGAGCACCTTGCTCTACATCCCCGCCTACACCACCGTGTAGGATTTCCACTATCTCAACTCCCACCGAGGGAACCTCTACCAAAGAGGATTTCTTACAACTCTAGGAGTACCAAACTCCTCTCTCAACAACAACCTCCTCACAACCGAGGGTTAGGCCCGTAGCCAATACAACAACCAATCCACACACCTCTACCGAAGAGGCTCACAACCAAACTCCACCTCTACCTAAGAGGGATCCACAACACAATCACCCGATCACCTCTACCAAAGAGGGATTCACAAATTAAGGGTGTTTACAACAATGAGGTATACAACAAACAACCTCAAACACTTCTCTTCCTTTTTCTCTTATCGTTTTCCACAAAAACAAGATCCTAATAGTTTAGGATAGAAGATAGCTCAAGTGTGGAAACAAGTGTTTTTTGGAAACAAGCAACAAAGAAAAATCTTTGGGAAAATACTTGCAATATGATAGAATTGAGATCTAAGCAAAATCCCAAAAACCTATTTTTCTTTGATTTTCCAAAAACCCTAAACAATAAAGATGAGAAGTTTTTGCGCTTAAAACTCTTTTGAAAACTCTTTTAAACACTTCAGAAAACTAGTATTTTTTTCTCTTAAAAAACTTGGCTAAAATCCCCAAAGAGATGGGGTTTATATAGCCCTTATACAAAACTAGCCGTTAGGCTGAGTTGGCAGTCTGACAGACTGCCGGTCGACCGGTCCGGTCGACCGCCAACGGTCAGAATTATGACCGTTGGGCAACTGCGGTCGACCGGCCCGGTCGACCGAGAAAACCCGAGAGCAGAGCTCTCAACTCGGTCGACCGTCCCGGTCGACCGTGTCTGTGCCTAACAGACGTGCACGTCTGTGCACGTCGGTCGACCGCAACGGTCGACCGGCCCTTGGTGCGGTCGACCGTCGCGGTCGACCGACCAGCCTGTCAGCACAAAACAAGGTCAGAAAATTTTGGAAAAATATTTTATAAAAACCTTTTATCATTTCTAAAAATTCCATAAAACTTGTTTTATCATTTTATGTTGAAACATAAACATGTGATAAAAATTTCAAGACAATATATCAACATATCAATTCATTTTTGAGTCTTGCAAATTTTATCAAAAACAAAACCTTGTATTTTGTCAAACTTGATTTTTCCAAAACATGAATAGGGATATCAAAATAAGTTTGTTTACCAAGTTAAAGCATGTATGTATAAATAGAAAATATCTACTATACATATAACATATGTAAACTTGTTTTGATCAACTATTCATAAAAACCAAATATCAAATCATAAACGTGTGTGTTTTGTGTTCACTTGAGCATATCAACTAAACTAAGCTTTACAAATGGATCTAAAAACTCTATCTAAACTAGGATACCTAAGTCTTCTTGACGATCATCATCTCAAGTAGACTTGCTCCAAAACTCTAGGCAAAGTGTGAACTTGAAGCTTTGGCCCTGGAATCACCATGAATAGCTTCTAAACTCCTTGTTGAAGCTAATCACCAACTAATATCCTGTTAATGATCTGAAACTTAGAACACAAGAATATTAGTAAACATAACTACATGAGTTGATCATCATCAAAACTAGAGTGGAAGGCCATTGGGCCAACAGACCGTGGGTCGACCGGACCATGGTGCGGTCGACCGCTCGGTCGACCGGACCAGCCTGTCAGCCAGTTCCAGGTCTGAAAAACTGGTTTAAAAATTAATTTTAAATCTTTTAACACTTTTAAAAATTTCATAAACTTGTTTTAACATTATATTGAAAACCAAACTTGTGATAAAAATTTTTCAAGACATATATCAACATATTCATATCATTTCAGCGTCTTGCAAATTTTATCAAAAATCAAAACATGTATTTTTCAAACTTGGTTTTCATAACTTCACAAAATATAAAAATAAGATATTTGATTTCATTTTAAAGCATAGTGTGTATGGATATGATCCACTACACAATCATAATGTAATATCTATGTTTTTGTTATAAAGCTCTAAATAAGGTTTTGGTTGAAACATATAACTTTGAATACCAAAAACCAAAACTATGTTTTTCCAAAATGAAAGTCTTTTCTAAATCTAAAAATTCTTTTATGAAAAGACAATTCTAAATCAAGAGTGTGTGTGCATGGTATACTTGAGCAATCCACCAACTATCTATCCTTTACATTTTTTTTAACTAAAATAAAAACTAAATCTTATACCTAGACACAAGTCTTCATCTTCTTGAAGTCTTCACTTGAAGGCTTCTCATCTTCTTGACTTGGTCCAAGCTTGATCCAAAACTCCTTAGATCACACCGTGCTAGCTCCAAATCTTGACATTTTATCCTTTGTTGAGCTATGCACCTACTAAGATCTTGATAATGAATCTGTCACTTATTAAACACAAGATCATTAGTAAACATAACTTCATGAGTTGATCATCATCAAAACTAGAGTGATGGGCCTTTGGGCCAACATTACCAACCACACTTGAGCAAGTGTGGACTTCTGCAACGCTAAAACTTTAACCTGCACACCAAAAAAAATAAAGAGGAAAAGTTAACAAAAGCGTGAAATCAAACCGTTCACATCCCCGGCAACGGCGCCAAAATTTGATCGGGGGAAAATCGCGCACAAAAAGTGTATGTTTTGAAGTTAAGATTTAAAGTGTGTGTGCTTTGGCTTCCTCGATACTTCCGTTATAACATAGAGGCTAAAACGAGTTGAATCTACAAGGATGGGAGGCGATAGAAACTTTACAGGTTGATTCACGTGTTTGTTAAAGATTCTTCAAAGTTTTAAAGAATGAAAAGAAAAGAAAGTAAAGAATGAAAAGAGAGGTACGGTGAAATACAAAGAAGTGGGAAACATGGAAAAGAATGGTTTTTGTAGTTTATATATTTCTAAAACATGTGAAAGAGAAAGAAAACTCACGGCTACTAATTACTAATGACTCCACCAACACGCTAACCTCTTAGTGATAGTTGCCTCACATGTATCATTGGTCATCACTAGTCCTTGGTTCAAGAGCGATTCAAAGCATGACCCATATGTAACTCATCACAACTCAACTCTACAAAACAAGTTCAATCTACACTTAAATCATCAAAACTCGATAAGAGCAAGCATGAAGTAAAGTAATGTTAGTGGTTAGGAAGTTAGAGTGTTAGATCCATCATCATGAGCCATCAATGGCTCTTGCAAGAGCAAAGCCAAAATGAGGCTATTAGATTCATGTGGATTATCATAATAGAAGTTAGCAAGTTGGTGGTTAATAGTTAGTTTTCATGAGAGAAAAGACTAGCTACACAGGTAAAAGAGATTAGAGAGAAGAAAACTAAGATAAGGTAAGAGAGCACCTTTCATAAATTGTCACCTTCTATTACAAGCACTCTTGCTTTCCAACATGTACCACTCTCTCTCCCTAATACAAGATCTACAAGAAATGAAAAATATAAGGGAGGAAGAAGAAGAAAAACTACACACACTACCCTAAACTACAAAATGAAAATGAAACTACTCCTAAAACTCTGCATATCTTTAACTCTAGAATCCAAGGGGGGTATTTATAGCCACCAGGGGAACAGGGGGCCAGGGGACAAACCCTGGCCCGAAGCAGCGCGCGCGCCGCGGCCATACGGCGGCTGCGCATGCGGCGCTTCGAGCCGCGCGCGGTCCCGTCTGTCCCCTGTCACGCTCTGTGCCCGGTTTCGTCTTTGCAGCCCCTGGTTTTTACAGAATCAGTTCTCTAGGTCAATGGCTATCTTTAATAGGCTTTTAATCACCAATTAAATAGTAATTTAGGGTCTTCTTCTTTATTGCATGCAATGGACTTAGAATCAAGAAAGCAAGGTATTATTAGCATAATTTATTATTAAATATATATTGTGATGAAAGTTATGCAAAATTAGAGACTAATCAAGGGAGTATGTGCATGTGAATATATGTTGTGTGCGCGTATAAATTGTTGTAACCATTTTACTGAGGTTGGCACTAGATGGGGAAGACGGAGAGAGCAAAAAGTGCAAAGCTCTGTTACAGATACTCTAATAATAGAGCAGAGCTCTGATTCATGAGAACTGGAAGAAAAAGTAGAAGGCTTTGTTTTATTTCAAGCTGATAATTTTTTCAATTTCTTCTTTTACAAAATTTATTTGATTTTCTTTGAAATAAACTTCTTTTACTTCATTTAGAAGCTTAACTATTGGATCAGTAATAAATTCAAATGTAATATTATTACTTTTATAAAAGGTAGTAATTCTTTTTTCATTTATTTTTTTTTATAGGCATTAGCCTTCCTAGGAAAGGAGTTCCTAGTATAACATGCTGAAATATCTCATTTACGATTACAAAATGTAAATGAATACATACATTCATTTTACAAAGATTAACATCTGTAACTTTATATGAAGTAGTAAGTGCCTTATTATTGGTAGTAATATACAGTTCAAATCAACTCCATAGTCAACCAGAGCTGTAAGGTTTTGTATGTAAAATTCTTTACTAATGAGTAGATTTATTTTAATATATCATTTTTAAGTAATTATTAAATTTATAATTTGTAAGAACTGATCTTTATGTTCTTGAGATGATTCATCGATATTTACCTTACTTGGTGATTCATATTCTGATTGAGAAGATTATGCTTCTGATTCTTCTACAAATTTTATTTTATTTTTCTCTAATTTAGAGAGTCTAGAATTAGTGATTTCGTCTTTTATTTTAAGTTTTTATTTCTGTTTTCAAGATATTAATTTCTTAATATAAATATTGAATTGTTACAGTTTTACTTCTTTTTGTTTATATCTTTTCATAACTTTAGATAACCTGTAAATATTATCAGTTTTAGGAGATTTCTCCTCTTCTTTATTTTTTATTATTAAATCTATCATTTTATCATTTATTTTTTTATCTATATCATTATTAATGATATAATCTAAAAGTTCTTTTCTCTCATTATGAGTAAGAGTATTAATATATATTCATTCATTTCTACTATGGATTTATAATATTTTAGTTGATCAAAAGTACAAAACTGTTCATCACAGTCTTGACACTTCTCTTGTTCTGAAGATGATTCTTCGAAATCTTCTATTGAAGATATTTCTGATTTTTGGCCAGATATAAGCATAATTTTTAATAGTCCTTCGAAGATTTTCATATTCGATTTCTTCTATTTTTTTAGTGTAGCATTTGCTAGCATAGTGGCCTGTTTTACTACATTTATAACATTTTATATTTTTCTTAGATTTAATATATTTCTTCTTATTATTATAAGAAGATTCTGATTTATTTTCTTTTCTTTTATGAAAATATCCTTTCTTTCTCTTATTATGAGAATAAGTTTTATTTTTTAGTAAATTTCTTATTCTTAGATGGAGGTTTTGGTCCATCTATAGCAAATTGGCTTCGAAATTCTCCTAATTGTTTTTTCTCAGAAATTTTTTGGGTTTTCAGTTGATATCTTAGCTTTAAATCTGAAAGTTCACTTAGAAGGGGGTGAATAGATGATAACCAAATGCGAAAATATAACAATTAAAATGAATAAATAAAATGGTCAATTTAAAACAAGAAATGAAGCCGGATTCCCAATTAAGGGCTCTAGAAATTTTCCTCTAAATTCCTCGAGATTAAGGGTTGGGGTGCTCAATTGTCTTCTAACTTGAATAAGAAAAACTGACAAATATGAATGATGCAAGCAATATATAATAAGTAGAGTGAAGTGCAATGAAAGTAATAGCATAAGTGTAAGTAATAGAAAAAAGTAAGAGTGAGAGAGAGAGAGAGAGTAATCGCACACACATAAAATTTTTTTCAAGGTTCAAGCAACTGGCCTACGTTCTCACCTTCATCACATAAAGGATTTTCACTATCCACTTAGGATCTTCCATAAAAGAATTACAATGGTCTACACAAGACCTAGAGTACACAACTCCAACCTTCAGGCCTCTACAGAAAGAGGTAGCACAAAACCAATGAAGTTTACAAGCTCTTGATGACCACAAAGATCATAAATCCTCTCTTTACAACTTCCTAGAGTATAGACTGAGAAACGAAGCGCAAGAAGTTTATGTGAGAGAAAATTCAGTTTTAAAGAATGAATTTGAGAGCTTAAAACTTGTAGAAATTGATTTGAAATTGAGAGCTCTTTAAACTTGAAAACTAGAAAATTTTCAAACTTTTCTCTTTGAATAAAAACTTAATTTTTCTTGAAAACTTCTTAATAATCCTCTACAAATGAACCATAAATATAGGCAATAGGTAAAAGTCATTAGAGGGGTAAATCTAGGTATTATGTGCGTAATTGACCCAAAAACTACAAAAATACCCATTGAAGAAAAGTCAAAAATCAATCAGATTTGAAAACTAGTCGTTACTATAGTAGAGCGGTTGAATACTGCTGTCATCAGCCCAAAGGCCCATTCGACAATGCAGTGTGCAATGGCTCAAACTTTAGCCGCTGCAAGGCTTTGCCTATCGATAGTTCAATGAAATTGTCGACAACACAGCTGATACAGTATGTGTCAGCTTTCAACAGTTTCCTTCGACGTCGAAAGCAAGCCATCAAAAACCCAACTCTCTGTAAAAGCCTGTCGACATTCTCAGAAGGGAGTTGTCGACAGGTCTGTGATAATTCTATCAACAGAGCTCTCAGAAAACACCTGTCGATAGCTCAGTTAATATGCTGTCGATAACACAAGGTGGCTGTCTACATAATCTTTAAAACATAAACATAAATTTTTGTTTTTCTATTTAAAATTTATTTTAATACAAAATAAATTTTTATAAAATCTACAAAAATAAGTTCATATAGATATATTTGAAAACAAATAAATGAGACTAAAAAAGCGACACATATGCCAAATATGTGAACTTCTTTTTGAGATATTAAATATAAAACTTGTTTTTCTAAAATGATAAACATAACAATGTAAATTGGTTAAACCAAAACCCAATAACTAAACATTGAAATCTTGTATGTGTGTGTATTGTTAAGCATCAGTTCAACATCCTACACTTAAACATTCTATGTTCTAATATAAGTTATTCAAGTCTTCAAGTGGGCTTCTCCAAAAATTCATTTGTTGACCGTCCGAGTTCGAATCTCGTACTTGAGTAAACTTGAGTACTTCAACACCTTCCTATTGAGAAAGAATGAAACTAAATTTTCTTGAAACCTGAAAAATTTAAACACTTGAATTTGATTAGTATCTCATAACTACAGAGTTTTGTAATCATCAAAATAAGAAATCGGTGACTGTAACCTTGGGTCAACACAATCAAACCATAAAGCTATTCCTTCTTGAACACGAGCATTTATTAGATCACCATATGTATAAATATGATATGGGATAATGCCATCATTTTTATCCCTAAGGGTTTTTCTTCCCCTTTCTGAGAACAGATTTGGAAGTCCGTCCATAAACTTGGATTTAAAATGTAGACTATAAGCATCATCTAATTGCATTACCCTATTTAGGAAAGTATTTTTATATCTAAATGTTGGCCTAAAAGCTCTTCACTTTAGTTTTGATGATGATTATCTCATAAAGTTATTATTACTAATGTTTTTTGTTTGTTTAAGTTACAGATTTATACAGATTATTATAGTTATGTTTTGTCTCCAAATAACTCACAAGTTTTTGAAACTAATAACAAAGTGATCTAAGAGCTCAAGCATCAAGAACACACATAGTACTCAAGCATGGAGTCAAGATTAAGAGATCAAGAGAGTTGCAAGTTAAAGCATTATCGAAGATTGTTTTTCTTTTTAAACATGTAAGATTTAGTTTTGTCAAAGCCAAGTTTAAAAGTTTGAATTGCTCATGAGATTCACACACACACACACACACACACACACACAGATTTATTGTGTTTTGTTTCCAAAATCTTGAAAAAGATTTTTGACAGTTTTAGATCATTTACAAAATTGTATTTTGATTCAAGGATTTGGAAAAGAATATTTTGGAAAAATATTTCAAGAATTTACAAAAACAAGTTCAAAACTATATTCTTTGTGTTGATCTAGGATCACACTTTTTTGTGTAACGCCCCGCCCTACCAGGTACGGAGACGCTACTGCGACTACATACACAGCGACGTACATACAATAAATACCTTACATACATACGCTAAGCATCAGTACAGGCAGGAATCAAAGTACGGAGCACAGTGGTAATATACATTCTAACATAAACAGTACAAGTACACTGTTATCACAAAGCGTGATCCAATATTATAAGAATATTACATCACTAGAGAGTACAAAAGTACAATTTACAAGTGATTTATAAAGTACAAAAACTCGTAAATACTCTCGAGCTGGAAGAAGAATCTTGAGAGCCGGTCAAAAGGAAGCAGGTCTGGAAAGAGCTATAGCTGATCTACTATGCTTCTACTGTGCAAAAGTAACTCCATGGGAGAGATCCACTATGCTCCAAGCTCCGGGATGTAGACATGCAGGTCAGGGATTGTCAGAAAATATTCCAATGAGTACGTAAATTGAAGCCAAGTGGCGTGCACAAGCAAACACATGTCTATTGAGAAGTGTATCATGTACTCAAGTCATGCAGGCAGGTAATAAACAAGTAATAAATGGTAAATACAGAATCAATATAAAATCAGGAGCAAACAAATCGAAAGATTAAATACAATAGCCCAAGCATTCGAAATCCGAATCAAAATCCAAACATGTAGTCCAAATTAAAATTCGAGTAACAAAATCTGAGTTAAAATTCGGTAAATGCAAATGTAGGCAAAACCATTGTATAAGCTTAGTTGAAGGATTCGTGAGATTAATATATCAAGAGGATAATCCAAACAAGAAATTTTTCATAGATATACATTAAACCTTATGTCATCATCGACTGAGTGTATACAACCCAAGTTGCCTTCAAAATAACAGAATAAGAGAACAACATAAACAAGCATTTTATTATCCTTGCACACAGAGTGGCACTGGTGTAGTCTAGTAACAAGAATATCAGGAATAATTATCATAGCACAAAATTAGTATACAAGTGGCAGACAGGATAACTTATTCATATAACAATAGTAATAATTAGTGTCGTCTATTATTTAATCATTTCCCTACAGTTTTCCATACTACTGACAGTTCATATTGGAGTCTATACTTTCAGCAAAACACATCCAAACTTTAATAGGTGGATACCATTATTCGAACGAGGGAATGACCAAATAACATCCGCTCTTGACGTTATTATTATTAGGTAATTAAGTTATACGTGGTATAGAGCGATATATTATGTTTTGAGTTATTCAATAAAAACAATCAGTACCAACTGATATTTCAATCATCTCTCTACCAGTTTCTCACACCACTGATAGTTCATACTAGACCTTATACTCTGGCAGAACTCATTCGGATCTGATATGTGAGAACCAGTACCCGAACAAAGGAGAGATCTAATATCACATGTTTCTAATATTATCATTGATTGGTTACTAAGTTATTACTCCCTCCGTCTGCTTATTATGGGCAGATTTTGACTGGGCACGAATTTTAAGAAACTCTAGTTGAAAGTTTGAGTATTAGGAAATTTCATTATTACTTTTACAACTAGTTAAAAAGAAGAAGGGTATTTTTGTTATAAAGAGAAAAAGTAAGGGTATTACTCCGTACTTTATATTGGGAATGGTAAAAGCAGTATTGGGATTCAAAATGGACCAATAATTTGGGACAATTTTTTTTTCAAAAAGTGAACTACTATTTCCGGACGGAGGGAGTATTATTATTCATCCGATTCATATGTTTTGGTATGTGTCCTAGATTCCCAAGACACACGCACACACATCCACATATGAATAAGACGAGTTGTTATTGAAAATTGATGGGGATCAATGAACCATATTTATAGTGAGCCCCGTGCATACATACCTGGGACAACGATGTCAAGAGCATCTTGTTCTAGAGTCTAGAGCATCCGCTAGGCTATAAGGGTCTTAGCCCTGAAGCAGGAATAGAATTAGTACAGGGTCCCGTACACTCAATCGGAACACCTGGAGCTCTCAGGTTGATCCAAAGTTTTAGTCGCACAACATTTAGCTATTATAAATACGTACATATATTGATTCCATCAGTTTTCCCAATCCCGTGTAAGTTGTCCAATTATTATAGACATTCCAATTTAAGTCCAGATTGTATTCATGATAATACATTTGCAGGGACTAATAGAAGTATAATAACATGAGTATAATTGTTACATGAATTCAGGAGTACAAGAGTTCAGTAGTTCAGGAATACTAGATTTCTGGTCGTATTATAATAATCATGTCAAATCCCCATAAAAATAAGAATCATGAATCAGGTCATTTGATAAGTTACGATACCGAATCACGTTCAAGATATCGTGTGTCAAGTATCATGTAAGTCACGCAACATAATTCAGGAATAAGAATAATATTAAATATTTCAAACTCTTCACAACTAATATTATATTATTAAAGTAATAATTTATAAACAACCAAGCACATAACCAAACAGAGATAAGTAAGGCTAAAGCGAAGTTAACTACAGTACTAGATGCTATCACGCTCGGCATGGTTACCATTCGCGGCGCAACTAAACGCACATGGTGAAGCGACGCATAAAAAATCTAGCTAACACACATGGCGAAGCCATGCTCATGGTGTAACTACGCTTGGACAGAACCAATGATAAAGCGCTGAGCGCTAGGCCCGCTTACCAGACGTAGCATATGGAAAGCCCGAAGGGCTTGTATGAACCTTAGAGAAGTTAAGCCCGGAGGTTAAGTAGTGAAATCGTGGAGTGTTTAATGCTAGTCTCTTAAATCTACCACTAAACTCAGAGGGTATAATGCCAGTTCCTATTGGATAGCCCGAAGACTGAGCATAGCCCGAAAGCTGAGAAGGTACCTGCATAAGTGTTAATATACAACATGCATACACATATAGAAATAATAAATGGAGAGAACTGCAGAACAGTCAACCTCGCGGCGGGGCTACCACGAAACCTAGAGGGTATAAGGCCAGTTCCTATTGGATAACCTAACCCGAGGGCTTAGTAGGCGAACCACTCTACAAAGATACCACGAAACCCAGAGGGCATATGGCCAGTGCCTATTGTATAACCTGCAGATCGGTTATCTCGCGACGACGATGCCATGAAACTCAGACGGTATAAGGCCGAAGCCTATTGGATAGTTCGCCCGAGGGCTGTGGCCGTATTACCTGCAACCTGCACAAGTATTAGTGCAAAAACATGCATATATAAATATCATCTATTCTATTACAAATATCAACTCACAGGTACAAATACATGTTCACAGAAATATAATTACCGATTACACACAACTACAATCCACTACACAATACTTCTAACGTCCACAAATACACAAATATCTATACAACAACAAATACGTGAACTCACCCAAATACAAACACGTAAAAAGGAGTACTCCCACACAGGCAAAAGTACTCGCTAATACAGGAAAAAGTGCTCGCAAAACCAAGAATGATACTCGTTAATATAGGAAAAAGTACTCACAAAATCAAAGAACAGTACTCGTTAATACAGGAAAAAGTACTCTTTAATGCAGGAAAAGTACTCACTTATAATTTTGGAAAACACCAAAGGCATTAGCACTCAAGCACACACCTAAGAGAGAAAGTGAGGGAGATGAGAAAAGTCTAGAGAGATAAATAGTGGTAAAGAGAAAAAGTGAGAAGGTCCTAAAGAGTAGAGTGAGAAAGTGATAAAGAGAGAGAGAGAGAGTTAGAGAGAACATGAGGGGGAAAGAGAGGGAAGAGAGAGATTAGAGAGTGAGAAAGAAAAGAACAAAAATGAAAAGAAAGAGAGAAATAACAGAGAGAGAGAATGAGAAAGATGGAAAGGAGAGAGAGTTGGAGAAGGGTTTAGGCTGGCTGGCCTATGGGCGACATGGCCGGCCAGGGTGGCCAGTGGCAGGCGACGCTTATAGCCAAAAGCGGCGTCTTCGCCCAGGTGGGGAGAAAAAGGAGGAGAAGGTGGTGGGTGGTGTTGATTGGTGGTTTTTGTGGGGATTTTTGATGGTGGGTGGAGTGGTGAGGATGATGAAGATGGTGAAGTTGTGAGTTGCGGTGATGGGTGGTGTTGGGGGTTTAGTTGGATGGTTATGGGTGGAGGAGGAGATGGTGGTTGATAGTGGTGGTGGAGGAAAATTGGATAAGGAGATGGAGAAATTTGAGGAGGTGATGGAGGAGAAGGGAAGAAGGGGAGAAAGAGGTGGCGCCGGAGTTGGCCGCTGGCGTGGGAGAGCCAGCGCAGTAGTCGATGGTGAAGAGGGGCCGATGGCAGTGGGTTGGAGGAGTGAAAGGGAGAGATTGTGTGAGAGAGTGAAAGAGATTGAAGTTGAAGAGAGAGGGAGAAATGGAAATTGAAGAGAGAGATTGAGATAGAGAAAGAGTTAAAGAGAGATTCTATAGGGTAGAGAGAGAAGAGGCAGTGGAGAAGGTCAGTGGGAGTGGGTAGATGTTTGGAGAAGAAAGGTGAGAGAGAAAAAGAGAAAAAAAGATGAAAGGGAAATATTATATTATTATTCATTTTCTGCTAAATTTTGATAAATTTAGAAAAATTCTCAAAAATTCTTAAAAATAGAAAATATTATCCTGAGTAACGTTGTTGAATCAGATTTAAGAAATTCAACCACCTTTGTAAATTAAAAATATTAAAATCAATCAGTGATACTGGTCAATACCTGATTCAAGAGATTTTTCAAAATAATTCAGAAACATTCTAGAAAATTATGAAAAATCCATAATATTTAAAATTATTATTTAAAAATAAAACATGTATAATCTAACTATCAAGAAGGTCAAATCAAGTAGTTTCACCGGGATCGGGAACTGAATTCAGACTCAAGTTGACTCTGAGTTCACAAAATACGGATCCGATACCAAATACTAACAAAAAATGATAATAAAAGAAAAATAGATATGGAGAAAATATAAAAATATGAGCAAAAAATTTGGACACAATCTGGACACGTAGTCCTGGAATGGGGTATTACATTCTACCCATCTCACATAAATTTCGATAAGAAGGGAGATGAACATGAAAGGAATCAGGGTTGACGATCATATTGGGATCAAATGAAGATGATAAGAAAATATTACCAACTCAGCCTACAAAAAGTCGGGTTAACAGGAAACTAAATGGTGAAAAGATGAAGGGTTGCAAAAGTCAAGGGATAGATTATTAGGAAGAAATAATTAGCAATGTACTTGTGGTTGGAATGTATATAGCTAGAATGTATATAGCTAAGACTCATGTGCTCCAATTGCAAATTAATATTACATTAATCTGCCAACTGGTTGTACTAAAGGGGTGAGAGCCTAAACTATGATACCAATCTATAATGCCTCGCCCCATCGGGTACAGAGATGCTACTGCGACGTACATACACAGGGTGAAAATGCCCCACCCTCACATACGTACGCTAAGCATCAGTACATGCATGAATCAGAGCACGAAAACACAATGATAATATATATTCGAGGCGGAACCAACACTTGAAAATGTGTGTTTTATGAAATCAATGAAATTATGCGTGTGCTAATGTTCCCTCGATACTTCGTTATAGCATTGGCTCAACGGGTCGAATCCACAGGGACGGAAGGCGATAGAAGCATTAACAGTTCGTTCACGTATTATGTTAACAAGTCTTCTTTATTAAAGAATGAGAAAAAGAAGAAAGAAAAGAAAAGAAATATGAAAGTGATAGGTGAATAAGGCGATGAAAGCGATGTGAAAATAAAAGAGAAGTGGTTTGAAAAACAAAAAAGAAAAGAAGATGATGCTTGTGGTAAAGAAAATGAAAACAAAGGTGAATAAAGAAGATGGTGAAAACAAAGATGAAAGATAAAAGAAGTGTTTTGAAATCGATTTTTAAAACAAAGTAAAAAGAAAGGAGAATACTATGAAAGAAATCTCATGGTTTCTAACTACTAATTACTCCACTAACATGCTAACCTCTTAGTGATAGTTGCCTCACATGGATCCTTGGCCATCACTAGTCCTTGGCTTCAAGAGACGATACAAAGCATGGTAAATAAGATGGTTCTTCACATTCAAACTTGCATCAAGAGCAAGCTAATACAAACATTAGATCATCAAAACTATTAGGAGCAAGCATGAAATAAGAGAGAGTTAGCTTGGTTAGCAAGTTAGCAAGTTAGATGTTAGAACCCATCATCATGAGCCATCAATGGCTCTTGCAAGAGCAAGGCCTTATAGAGGCTATTAGATTCATGTGGATTATCAAGTAAGTAGTTAGCTAGTTAGTGGTTAGTAGTTAGTCACCATGAGAGAAAATCTAGCTAAGCATCATGTAGAAGATGGAGAAGATTACAATGGAGAAGAAAGGAGACACCTTTACATAGATTGTCACCATCTATTAAATCAATCTCTCTCTCTCTCTGAATCAACTCAGCCCTAATACATGATCTATAAAATAAAAGAAAATATAAAATAAAAGTGAAAGAAAATCCTAATCTACAACAAAAAGAGAGAAAACCTAGCCTATTTTCAATCTGCTTGCATTCTGGGCCTCTGCAGGGCTATATATAGGTGAAAGAAGACTCTGGAAGGCGAGATGAGGTCACGCGTCGAAGATCGACACGTGGGCCCACCATAGGGCCGTGGAAACGCGGCCATAACCGCGTTTCCCCGGCAATACCAGGGACCTAGGTCCCTGGTTTTGGTGCATGGGTTCGTGGTGCTTCGGGGACCTTCTAGATATGCTCAGATTCGGTTAATTTCGTCTAGATTTGCGTCAGACACCCGCAAGGGTTTAGGTTCAATGCATATTCTAGAAACTCCCTTGCTTGGCCTCCAAGACATGCGAATTTAATTACCCAAAAATGGGTTTAATTAAGCCCTTATTATCCTTTTGCCGTCCTTCTCTTGATTATCTGCAAGTGAGAGCAAAACATGGTTTAGACTGATATTTTATTCATAAATCAGTAGGAAATGCGATATAATAATGCAGAACTGTAGACTAATCACACCCCCACACTTATCTTTTACTCGTCCTGAGCAAACAAGAAAAGAAAAACTATACTACAAATATTATTACACCACTTTCCTAGGTGACGCGATTGCACTGAGCGTGTGCAATAAGCCATTAAACTTCTAGGTTTCCCCTAGAGGAGGAGTTTTGTCTCCTGAGGGTTTTCAGCGGATTGCACCCACAAAATCTATAAAGAAAGAAGACAAATGTTAGTATTTTGAAAACACAGTTTGAAAGAGAGACAAGTTTATGAAATATTTTTGCAAAATTTAAGTGATCTAAGGTCATAAGTCCACAAAAAATTATTCTTCCTTAAACTTATTCTATATGCAAGATCTTATCTTCAATTAAGGTAAGAATTCAAAAATGAATTGAATATTTTATCCTTCATAAAACCTAGATAATCTGCACTTTGTGATAGTAAAAATTTCGAGGATTTCAACTCTAACCATCAAGCCATTTATTTATATATATATATTTCTTTTTCTTTTTTCTTTTTTCTTTCCTTAGTTTTCTTAGGCTTTCTAGTTTACCCGGGTAGTGAGCCTTTAACCAATGACTCGCAGACCAGATGGTTTTAGGGCACCAGATGAGAAAACATCCCTCAGGTTTAAGGACTCGAGTAAACAAGGACACAAAATTAAGAGGGATTATTTGTTTCTTTTGACCACCGTTAGGCATGAATAATCATGCTTTTTGAGGCATAGTTATCCAGCTTAATAAGTAATTTTTTCTTTTATTCATATATACCATATTATATTTTTTTTTCTTTTGATGTATTTTTGCTTTAGGTCTTTCTTTCCATCCCAAAAATTGTTTTTGTGTGAAGTGCAAACTATCTAAGGCAAAAACTTCAAGATAAAATTATCTCTATAATTTTAAATAAGATCTATTATTTCAACTAAGTTTAAGATGTCATAATTAAGGTTTCCTTAATTTCTAAGATCATCTTAATTTTCTTTAAAAATAGATCAAAATATTGTCTCTTATTTTAAAAAGTTTTTAAAAGCAAAGAAAAATCCTATACAAAGGAACATTTTGAGAATATCCTAAAAGAAGTTAAAAAGAAAGAAAATCTAAAAACTTTATATTAGTAAACCCTGCCCCACACTTATCTCATGCATTGTCCTTAATGCATCGTGATGTATGTATTCATGAAATAAATAGAGAGGGAAGGAAAAATCACCTCAAGGTGGTGGTTCCAGTGGTGGTCTGATTAATCCATGAAATGCGGCCCAATCTAATTTGCGTGAAATTCGGAGGAACCCACTAGAGACTTCTATAATACAACCCATTATTACGTTGTAAACATGGATGATTTTTATTAAGACTTTTACCCCATCTAATTTTCAAATTTTAAAAATAATTTCAGAGTCAATTTTATCAACATCCTGATTCCAAAATGGAGTGTGAAAAGATGGAATGATTGATTTGGACTTAGGAAGTACAAGAACTAAGACCAACTCAGAAAAGTGACTGAAGTCAAAGAAAGGTTCAGGAGTCGAGATTGGTTTAGGAATCGGGTCCAAATCAAAAAGTTAAAACTCAAGTCCACATTCATTTTCCCACAATGGAATGTGACTTTCTAAGATTGGTGATTCAAGTTAGAAAATGACAGGTATGGGAATCAAAACTGACTTTAAAATGTTGCTCAAATTGGGTAACAAAACAGGAGTCAATATTGATTCAGGAATTTGAACTGGATCACAAATTTGAGGATCAAAGTCACATTCTTGTCTAAGTTCAATTTCTGTGAAAGGAAAATTTGCCAATTTTTCAATGGGACATTCAAAAGTATGAAATTGGTCAAGTTTAATTTGTTGATCATAAAAGATTGGTGATTTAATTTCAAGATAGATTGGCACAGGATCCAATGTTGACTCGGGAAAAGGCGAAATCAGGTAAAAACACCTCAGTCATTATTGAATTAGGAAGTGGAATTGAATTACCAAGTTGAGGTTCAGGATTATATTCATGCTCAAGTTCAATTTTAGAGAAAAGATAACTTGTCAAAATATCAACATGGTTCTCAAATTTTGATGTCGTTAAGTTCAAGTGGGTGTGCTGAAATTGAATCTTGGATTCTAAAACAACATGAGTCCTGATCTAGATCGATAGAATTAGAGATATCTGGATTGGTCAAAGGTTGATAAGAGTGAGTTTTCTCATTCCTATGAATGTTAACCAATTGACTCAGTTGTGATTCTAACCTATCAATAGACTGGGTAAAAGATGTTTGAAATTGTTGTAAAGTCTCATGCAAGATTTCTATACTCTTTTCTAGCTTAGATTTTTCTTCGAATGGTTGTTCTAGAAAGGGAGTATAGGAATCTTGATTTTGAAAAAATTGTGAAGATTGTGAGTTCAATAAGTTTTGAGATTATCGCTCGGACTCACGCAAGAGTTCCTCAGTCAATTCTAAGATGCATGTTTGATCATTATGAAGAAGTGGGACTGAGTAAGACTCTTGAAAATATTGTGAAATTGGGGAAGCCAACATGTTCTGAAATTGCTGCTCGGCCTCTTGCAGTTTGGCTTTTATACTCTTTTCTAATTTAGATTTTTCTTCAATTGGTGGTTCAAGAAAAGGAGTATAGGAAATAAAATTGAGAAATGAATATTGTGAAAATTGTGGCAATTATAGACAATGTGATTGAAAATTTGACTCAGGGGAGGTGAATCCCCAATGACTCTGTGAAGAGTTGAAATTATTTTTGAAATGTTGGTCATCAGATAAGCGGTATGGTTTATATTGAGTCAAATACATCCAATCCAGATTATTTGGTTGGGTCATGTTGTTCAAAGCTGGGTTGGAGCTATTCAATAATGAGGCTGATGTGAAGTATGGATTCATAATAGGATTGAAAAAATTGTTGTTAAATTTCATTTCGCAAACAAACACAAACAGGAAAAAAAAACAAACAAAAAGAAAGAAAATCAAAACCAAGCTTATACTAGGGTTGACCTAGACCTAGACGACTCCTAACTGGTCGATTACCCCGGGGGAGGTTTTTGTATGAATCTGACTATAAGTTAATCGGCCAGGTAGGGGCAAAACATAGTGAGAGGTATCCGTATGTAAGCAACGGGCCTTAATTACGCCAAACTACGGTATCTTCGAGACGTAACCTCTTAATCCCCAACCTTAGACACCGATTTCACAAGAATAAGATTCAAAATAAGTTTCACTCTTGGTCAATCTCTTAATGAGTCTGAGATGCAACGTCTATCAATTTTTATTATGGCTTGGGTTGTGTGAGTGGGGAGGTGATTTTTGGGCTAAGGAGGGTGATGAAATCCCACCTTATCTTGTATTAGGTTATGCCCTTAAATCCAATTCGTGCAAGTGTGCAATATAGACAAGAATATAATACAAAGCGAGTAAATCACCCACGTGTTTATGCCATGCTATATGCAATGCCATATGTGAAATCACCTAGAGGGGGGTGAATAGGTGATAAGGCTAATCTATGAACTAAATGCGGAATTATAAAACTAATTGCAACTACACTTAGTGCAACCAACGAGTGTAGCCGAATTCCCCGTGAAGGGCTCTGGACTAACTCCTCTTGATTCCTCTGAATAAGAGTTGAGGTGCTATATGAAGCTCTCGTGGTTAAGCACAAGTGAGGCACACACACACAAGCCAAGCATATAATATGAATGAGCAATATGAATAGATGCAAGGCACAACACAAGCATATAAGATATGACAATATGAATGATGCAATACACAAATAAAAGAGAGAGAAGGTTGAGAGTCAATTGATCAAACGCAAACAAGAAGATGTGTTTCGAGGTTCGAGCACCGAGCTCTACGTCCCCGCCTTCACCAAGAAGGATTTCCAATCCACTAGGAGTACCGAACTCCTCTCTCAACCAATACAACCTCCAACGAGGCAATACAAATGGTCTACCGAAGACCGGAGTACCGAACTTCACCAATACAACCAAATCCACCTCACCGAGAGGGATACAAGCACAATCCATCTCTACCGAAGAGGGATACAAATATCAACTAACTCCACCTCACCAAGAGGGAGTAATCCACAATCTCAACCTCTACCAATGAGGGAGCAACAACAAAGAAAGGTTTACAACAAGGTGGTATATCTCAACCACAAACCAAATCCTTTTCCCACAAAATAAATGATCCTATAGAATAGGATAGAGTGATATAGCTCAAGTGGAAAACCAAGAGTTTGGAAAGTAGAAACTCAAAGAAAAATACTTGGGAAAACACTTTGAAGATGATGGAGTTGAAGAACAAAACAAATCTCCCAAATTTCTATTTTCTTTGATTTTTTCAAACCCTAAAACACAAAACCAAATTTGAAGTTTAAAGCCCAAAAACACTTTTGAAAACTTGGAAATAAACTCTGGAGAAGCTCTGATTTTTCTTCTTTAAAAACTTGTAAAAATCCCAAAGAAATAGGGTTTATATAAGGCCCAATCAAAAACTAGCCGTTAGGAGCTGATTGTCAGTCCTGGCGGCTGGCGATCTACCGGCCGTTCGACCGCCAACGGTCATATTTTTGACCGTTGGAAGAAGCCGGTCGACCGCCCGGTCGACCGCCCAAAACTAGAGAGCAAAACTCTCTGGCCGGTCGACCGACCCGATCGACCGTGCCATGAACCTGGCCAACGTGCACAAGGCTGTGAACGTCGGTCGACCGACTCTGGGGTCCGGTCGACCGGCTCGGTAGACCGCCAGAGCCTGGCAGGCTGGGTTCTGGGTCAGAAAACTGAGTTAAAAATTATTCTAAAAAATCCCATAAATCTTCTAAAAATCCACAAAAATAGTTTCTAATATTATATATGCTATACAAACATGTGATAAAAATTTCAACATAAATATCAAACATTTTGAACCATTTTGTGTCTTACAAATATTTTCGAAAACCAAAACCTGTATTTTTCCAAACTTGGATTTTTCAAATAAACTTTGTCCAAAACATATCCAAATACAAAAACTATTTGTGTTGGATTAAGTATCATGTTTTTGTCTTTTATTTCCAAAATATGTTTGTTAAAAACACAAAACACCAAACCTCATGAATAGGCATCTCAACATAAGTTTGTCTAGGAATTAAGCTTACATGTATATAGAATATATCTAATATACACTTAAATAAAGTAAACTTGTATTGATGCTATCTATTCATGAAAACCAATATCGGTTAAACCAAAAACCGAAAAACCAATATCCAAAACATGAAACGTGTGTGTATTGTGAACTTGAGCATAATACACTATCTAATCTTTACACATGGATCTAAAACACAAACTAAACTAGGATACCTAAGTCTTCTTGACGATCTCCATTTTCAAGTTGACTCGATCCAAAACTCCGTGATCCACCGAGCTAGACTCCAACGAGTGCTATGTATGATCTTTATGCTCGGGCTCTTGAATCACCATGTGAAAGGCTTCAAAACTCTTTTGTTGAAGCTAATCACCATACTAATATCTTGATTAATGATCTGAAACTAAACATCACAAGATTATTAGTAAACATAACTACATGAGTTAATCATCATCAAAACTAGAGTGGAAGGCCTTTGGGCCAACAATCTCCCTCTTTTTGATGATGACAAATCTCATGGAGTTATATATGCATGGATTAAAGTTAAGCTTCAAAGAAGCTCCCCCTTAACTCATGCATAGCAATAAACAATAAAATATACAAGGAATATTAAATATGATAATGCATAGACATGCATAAAACAAGCTTTTGAAGCCAAATACAAAAACATGCTCTTGATACTAATTAAAACAATAAACTAATAAAAACTATGTTTCTAGATAAACAAAACATGCATATAAAACATGCATATAAAACTTAAATAATTCTCCTCCTTTTTGTCAAGCATCAACAAAGGGGTTAAAGTAAAAACAAAATTTTCTCCCCCTTTTTGTCAAAAGCAAAAATCAACAAAGGGGTCACAGCCCTAATTTTTTTGATATCACCCTTTCCATAATAAGAATATAAATCAAAGCATTTTTTTTAATTTTGTTTTTATTGGTTTTGTTTTTACTTTTAATTCTTATTAAAATAACATTTTGAATTTTCTCAATAAAACAAATCAAATTCTTTTTAAAGATACCAATTGAAAGTAAATAAGGCATTGATACCAATTGTGAGAAAATAAATAAAATCTTGATACCAATTGAAAGAAATAGATCAATAGACACCAATTGAAAGTAAATAATAATATCAAATGTATACCTCATATCATCTACCACCCATTTCATGCTCAAGTTTAAAATGATTTTCACTATAAAACATACATGTGCATGGTCTCCCATCCAACCGCCCTTAGAAGGTAGGGGTTTTCAGAAATAGGTTTGAAAAATAGTGTATGTTTGAAAAACTCTACCATAACGAAGAATCCCGCAACTAGTTAAATGGAAAAACTTGTAAACTAGTACGAAATCCTTCAAGTAAGGAATAAAACAAAAATATTTTTCATGAAACTATGTAAACCACATGATCACTAAAAAACACTCAAAGTCAATGAAGCATAAATATGACTCATGAAAACAAAACATGAGTAAACAATAAAGGTGAGTGTTCAAATAAAATGTGAAGAACATAATCATGAAAGATAGTCAGTAAGCTCATGTGAAATTCCTTTAAACATGAAAATCATCAAAACTCGATTTCTTCAAGGCATATGTATGTCAAATACAAACTAAGGTATACATACATATTCAAAACATAACGAGTCCACAAATGTATATGCATGAAGGCACGTGGCTCAAAGGATGTATATGCATAATCAATAGTTTGGACAAGATGGACATATACATGAAGCGAAAACACATAAACATGAAAACGTGGATAAAATAGAAATATAAGTCAAATGCATGAATCATCAAAACTAGACTATACTTGCACATCTAATGGGTACAAATGAGCGTTCAAGCACAAACACATATAAATGATCTATTTGTAGCCCACTATATGTACAAGTATATATATCCTAGTTTTAATGAAAACTAACATTTAAACATGCAATCAAATCATGAAGCATAAAACAAGACATAAATCAACATGATAAATATAAATATAATCATTATGTAAATCCACATGCTATTCGAGTTATGATATATATAATAGCTAAACATATGTGAGAACACAAAGAATGATACATATGAACGTGGGTGATCTCAAAAGCTATACATGTATGTCAATGGTCTAATAATCATGGTATTTAACATATTAATCAAAACATAAAGCATCAAAACAAAAATCATAAACATCCATATGATCATTATGTTTATACACATGCATTAGATCTAGGATATACATATTAGTTAAAAACAAAGTGAGAACACATAGATATAGATCCATATTAAACATGGGTGTCTCAAATAACTAAACAAGTATATCACTAATCTAAGTCATATGGCATAGTCATAATAATCAATAAAACAAGACATGCTATAAATTGATGAACATGAAAAGCATGCAAATATAAACGGGAGTTAGAGATCGATATCAAAACTGATGAAGGCACCTCTCTAGTTCTCCAAAACAAGGTGGTCTTCCCACCAAAACATCCCTTGAAAGTGATGCATCCAAATAATCCTTTTTAAGCTCGGAACGCATCCACCTCAAGGCACCATAACTCTTACGTCATGCGAGAGCCCACACCTACATCAAATACAATAGGGGTAGTCTTTGGTACCCATACTCTTTTGGGTCCATAGGGGTTAGTACTTTTTCTAACCCAAACAAATTTAGTTGCTAAATTAACATCATGTATACGATCATAGCAAAATTTAGCAAGGTGGCCCTTACGTCCACAATGTGTACAAGTGTACACATGAGCATACATTGTGTGATGGTTATGATCGTGAGTAGCATGTGTATGCCGTGGAGGGTGTGCATGCATAGATGGAACTTGTTTCTTTCGAAACAAAGATTCCAAACGTGTATGACTCAAAACACATTGGCTCAAAATGGA
This sequence comes from Agave tequilana, assembly GCA_038442645.1. Classification (NCBI taxonomy): domain Eukaryota; kingdom Viridiplantae; phylum Streptophyta; class Magnoliopsida; order Asparagales; family Asparagaceae; genus Agave; species Agave tequilana. Next base: position 28,802 of record JAVJIF010028644.1, read on the forward strand.
GCCCAAATAATCAATATTCTTCTTTAGCATGGATATATCATTTTCAATTAAAGAAGAAGTGTGCATGCAATAGGTGAGCTAGGTGGTGAAGCTACACTAGCATGACAAACATGAGAAATAATATTATTTTTCAAAGATTCATTTTTCCTTAAACAAATTTCTAAATCCTAAGAAATAGAAGCAATTTTCATTTTTAAAGAATTATTCTCTCTTAAAACAAAATTAATTTTTGAAGACAAGTTTTCATTTTTCTTCAAAATTATTTCACAATTATTTTTATTTTTCAAACATTCATTTTCTTTTAGGGCAAGATCTAGTTGAGACTTTAATGAATCCCTTTCATTTGTAATCTCCACTTTATCTTACAAAACCAAGTCTAGTTTATAAGACAAATTTTCTTTTTCTTTATTTAATGCAAAAGTCTTCTTTTTCAAAAGGTTATATTTTTTTAAAAGTTTTTCACAAACAATAGAAAGTTCTTCATTCAAGGCATTAGGATCAACATAGTCATCACATGAAGAACTAGCATCATCAATATCTAATTGAGCTTCCGAATATACCTCAAGGGAGTCATTCCCTTGGACCATAAAGTATTGTGACTCAGATTCTCCGCTAGATTCCTCCTCTGGTTGGATTGGCAATTGAAGTTTGGAGGTGGTCAACTTGTTCCACACTGCAAAGACGGAATCATAGTTAGAAACAAGCATAAGATAATCTTTGTTAAGCGTGCTTCTAATAGCCTCAAGGGCAGGTGTATTGGCCCTTATATGATTGCGGTTACAAAGATAGCATTTCTTGGTAGTGGCAAGGAAAACATGCAAGCCTAGGGTTTTCAAATACATGGACATCCTAAATTTTCATGTGTCAATGTTGGAAACATCAAACATGGGAGGTGACAAGCAATCCATGAGTGTGCAAACAAATATACGTGCAAATGATAGATTAGCAAACCAAGATCTCATTCCTAGGGGGTTAAACCAAATATCAAGAGCGTAGGCTCTGATACCAATTAAGATCACCTAGAGGGGGGTGAATAGGTGATAAGGCTAATCTAAGAACTAAATGCAGAATTACAAAACTAATTGCAACTACACTTAGTGCAACCAACGAGTATAGCTGAATTCCCCGTGAAGGGCTCTGGACTAGCTCCTCTTGATTCCTCTGAATAAGAGTTGAGGCGCTATATGAAGCTCTCGTGGTTAAGCACAAGTGAGGCACACACACACAAGCCAAGCATATAATATGAATGAGCAATATGAATAGATGCAAGGCACAACACAAGCTTATAAGATATGACAATATGAATGATGCAATACACAAATAAAAGAGAGAGAGGGTTGAGAGTTAATTGATCAAACGCAAACAAGAAGATGTGTTTCGAGGTTCGAGCACCGAGCTCTACGTCCCCGCCTTCACCGAGAAGGATTTTCAATCCACTAGGAGTATCGAACTCCTCTCTCAACCAATACAACCTCCACCGAGGCAATACAAATGGTCTACCGAAGACTGGAGTACCGAACTCCACCAATACAACTAAATCCACCTCACCGAGAGGGATACAAGCACAATCCACCTCTACCGAAGAGGAATACAAATACCAACCAACTCCACCTCACCAAGAGGGAGTAAACTACAACCTTAACCTCTACCAAAGAGGGAGCAACAACAAAGAAAGGTTTACAACAAGGTGGTATATCTCAACCACAAACCAAATCCTTTTCCCACAAAATAAATGATCCTATAGAATAGGATAGAGTGATATAGCTCAAGTGGAAAATCAAGAGTTTGGAAAGTAGAAACTCAAAGAAAAATACTTGGGAAAACACTTTGAAGATGATGGAGTTGAAGAACAAAACAAATCTCCTAAATTTCTATTTTCTTTGATTTTTCCAAACCCTAAAACACGAAACCAAATTTGAAGTTTAAAGCCCAAAAACACTTTTGAAAACTTGGAAATAAACTCTGGAGAAGCTCTAATTTTTCTTCCTTAAAAACTTGTAAAAATCCCAAAGAAATGGGGTTTATATAAGGCCCAATCAAAAACTAGCCGTTAGGAGCTGATTGTCAGTCCTGGCGGCTGGCGGTCGACCGGCCGGTCGACCGCCAACGGTCATATTTTTGACCGTGGGAAGAAGCCGGTCGACCGCCCGGTCGACCGCCTAAAACCAGAGAGCAAAGCTCTCTGGCCGGTCGACCGACCCAGTCGACCGTGCCTGAACCTGGCCAACGTGCACAAGGCTGCGCATGTCGGTCGATCGACCGGTCGACCGCTAGAGCCTGACAGGCTGGGGTCTGGGTCAGAAAATTGAGTTAAAAGTTATTCTAAAAAATCTCATAAATCTTCTAAAAATCCACAAAAATAGTTTCTAACATTATATATGCTATACAAACATGTGATAAAAATTTCAACATAAATATCAAACATTTTGAACCATTTTTATGTCTTACAAATATTTCTGAAAACCAAACCTGTATTTTTGCAAACTTGGATTTTTCAAATAAACTTTGTCCAAAACATATCCAAATATAAAAACTATTTGTGTTGGATTAAGTATAACGTTTTTGTCTTTTATTTCCAAAAATATGTTTGTTAAAAACACAAAACACCAAACCTCATGAATAGGCATCTCAACATAAGTTTGTCTAGGAAATTAAGCTTACATGTATATAGAATATATCTAATATACACTTAAATAAAGTAAACTTGTATTGATACTATCTATTCATGAAAACCAATATCGGTTAAATCAAAAACCGAAAAACCAATATCCAAAACATGAAACGTGTGTGTATTGTGAACTTGAGCATAATACACTATCTAATCTTTACACATGGATCTAAAACACAAACTAAACTAGGATACCTAAGTCTTCTTGATGATCTCCATCTTCAAGTTGACTCGATCTAAAACTCCGTGATCCACCGAGCTAGACTCCAACGAGTGCTTTGTATGATCTTTATGTTCGGTCTTGAATCACCATGTGAAAGGCTTCAAAACTCCTTTGTTGAAGCTAATCACCATACTAATATCTTGATTAATGATCTAAAACTAAACATTACAAGATTATTAGTAAACATAACTACACGAGTTAATCATCATCAAAACTAGAGTGGCAGGCCTCTGGGCCAACAATATGTACACCTCAGTCCAGATCACAACAACAGAACAAAATACAGTATATTAGAATTGAATTGACACGTGCCTAAATGCAAATGTCTAAGCCGTTTTAAAAACGTCCAAATATTGTATTTTAGTTCTTTAATAATTGCAGTGTGTAGGCAATCAAAGCAGAAAAATAGCAGCAGAAATACAACAATATATGCAACTTGCAAGAATCCTGCTAAAGATGAAGTCCAAATGCCAAACAAATGCCGCGTTTGCACGGCTTTTCTTGGGTTTCCGTGACACAATTGTGGAAGCAGGGTCCCTACTTTCTAGAGCAGGGACATACAAGCAAAAGGAAATTTATGCAATGTTCAGTTTCTGCAAAAATTAACTTGCACATCAAAACAGAGAAGAAAATGTTAACAAAAACGTAAGTTTAAACCATGTCCATCTCCGACAACGGTGCCAAAAATTTGTTCGAGGCGGAACTAGCAATTGAAAATGTGTATTTTATGAAATCAATGAAATTATGTGTGTACTAATGTTCCTTCGATACTTTCGCTACAGTATTGGCTCAATGGGTCGAATCCACAGGGATGAGAGACGATAGAAGCATTAACAGTTCGTTCACGTGTTATGTTAACAAGTCTTCTTTGTTAAAGAATGAGAACAAGAAGAAAGAAAAGAAAAGAAATCCTAAAGTGATAGGTGAAGAAGGCGATGTGAAAATAAAAGAGAAGTGGTTTGAAAAACAAAATAGAAAAGAAAATGAAGCTTGTGTTAAAAAAAATAAAAACAAAGGTGAATAAAGAAGATGGTGAAAACAACGATGAAAGGATAAAAGAAGTGTTTTGAAATCAATTTTTAAAACAAAGTAAAAAGAAAGGAGAATACAATGAAAGAAATCTCATGGTTTCTAAGTACTAATTACTCCACTAACATGCTAACCACTTAGTGATAGTTGCCTCACATGGATCCTTGGCCATCACCAGTCCTTGGCTTCAAGAGATGATACAAAGCATGGCAAATAAGATGGTTCTTCATATTCAAACTTGCATCAAAAGCAAGATAATACAAACATTAGATCATCAAAACTGTTAGGAGCAAGCATGAAATAAGAGAGAGTCAGCTTGGTTAGCAGGTTAGCAAGTTAGATGTTAGAACCCATCATCATGAGCCATCAATGGCTCTTGCAAGAGCAAGGCCTTATAGAGGCTATTAGATTCATGTGATTTATCAAGTAAGTGGTTAGCTAGTTAGTGGTTAATAGTTAGTTAGTCACTACGAGAGAAAATCTAGCTAAGCATCATGTAGAAGATGGAGAAGATTACAATAGAGAGAAAGGAGACACCTTTACATAGATTGTCACCATCTATTACATCATTATCTCTCCATCTCTCTCTGAATCAACTCAGCCCCTAATACATAATCTATAAAAGAAAAGAAAATACAAAATAAAAGAGAAAAAAATCCTAATCTACAACAAAAAGAGAGAAAACCTAGGCTATTTTCAATCTGCTTGCATTCCGGGCCTCTGTAGGGGTATATATAGGCGAAAGAAGACTCTGAAAGGCGAGACGAGGTCACGCGTCGAAGATCGACGTGTGGGTCCACCATAGGGCCGCAAAAATTGGGCCATAGCCATGTTTTTGCGGCAATACCAAGGACCTAGGCCCCTGATTTTGGTGCGTGGGTTCATGGTGCTTCGGGGACCTTCTAGATATGCTCAGATTCAGTTAATTTCTTCCAGATTTGCGTCAGACACTCGCAAGAGTCTAGATTCAATACATCTTCTAGAAACTCCCTTGGTTGGCCTCTAAGAAATGCGGATTTAATTACCCAAAAATAGGTTTAATTAAGCTCTTATTACCCTTTTGCCCTTCTTTTCTTGATTATCTGCAAGAGAGACCAAAACACGGTTTAGACCGACATTTTATTCATAAATCAGTAGGAAAATGCGATATAGTAATGCAGAACTGTAGACTAATCAATATACATTCTAACATAAATCGTACAACTATTCTGTTATCACAGAGCGTGATCCAATATTACAAGAATATTACATCACTAGAGAGTACAAAATTATGATTTATAAGTGATTTACACAGTATAAAAACTGCTAGATGCTCATGAGCTGGAAGAAGAATCCCGAGATCCGCTTTGAAGGAGTAGGACGGAAAAAGCTATAGCTGATCTACCATGCTTTTGTTGCACAAAAGTAGCTCCACGGGAGACATCCACTATGCTCCAAGTTTCGAGATCTAGATATGCAGATACATGGGTTGTCAGAAAACAACCCAACGAGTATGTAGAATAAAGCCAAGTGGCGTGTATAAGGAAACAAATGTGTATCGGAAAATGTGTCATGTACTCAAGTCATGCTGGAAGGCAATAAACAATAATAAGTGAAAAATATAGAATCAATATAAAATCAGGAGCAAATAAATCAAGAGTTTAAATGCAATAGCACAAGCATTCGAAATCCGAATCAAAATCCAAAACATGAAGTCTGAATTAAAATCCAAGCATAATATATGAGTTAAATTCGATAAATTTAAATGTAGGCAAAACTAGTTGTACAAGATTAGTTGACAGATTCATGAGATTAGTATATCGAGGGGATAATTCAAACAAGAAAACCCTCATCGATATACCTTAAAGCTCATGTCACCATCGACTGAGTGCATACAGCCTAAGTTGCCTTCAAAATAATATAATAAGACAACAACATAAACATGTATTTCATTATCCTTATACACGGATTGGGACATGTTAGTCCAGTAACAAGAATATCAGGAATAATTATTGTAGAACAAAATTAGTATACAAGTGGCAGGTAAGATAACTTAATTATATAACAATAGTAATAATCAGTGTTTTCTATTATTTTAATCATTCTCCTCTAGTGTCCCATACCACTGTTAGTTCATATTGGAGTCCGTACTTCCAGCAAAAGACATCCAAACTTTGATATACGAATACTATTATTCGAATGAGGTAATGAATGAATAACATCCGCTCCTGACATTATTAATATTAGGTAATTAAGTTATGTCTGGTGCAGAGTGATGTATTATGTTTTGAGTTATTTAATAATAATAATCAGCACCGCCTGATATTTCAATCATCTCCCTACCAGTGTCTCACACCACTGATAGTCCATACTAGAGCTTGTACTATAGCAGAACTTATTCAGATCTGATATGTGAGTATAGTACCAAACAAAGGTGAGATTAAATATCACACGTTCCTAATATTATCATTGATTGGTTATTAAGTTATTATTATTATCCATCCAATTCACATGTTTTGTTATGTGTCCTAGAGTTCCAACACACATACATTAACATATAAATAAGACGAGTTAATATTGGAAACTCATGAGGAATCAATGAACCAAGTTTATAGTGGGCTCCGCGCATATCCGGGACAACGAACTCAGGAGCATTCGGTACTGGAGTCCGGAACAAGCCTCTAGGCTATAAGCATCTTAGCCCTGGAATTGGAATATAATCAGTACAGGGTGCTGTACATCCCACCGAAATACCTAGAGTCCTCATGTTGGTCCGAAATTTTAGTTGCCCAACATTTGGCCATTATAAACATGTACACATCTTGATTCCAACAGTTTTCCCACCATGGTGTAAGTTGTCCAATTATTATAGATATTCCAATTTAAGTCTATATTATATTCATGATAATCTATTTACGAGGATTAACAGGAGTATAATAACATGAGTATACTTGTTATAGGAATTCAATGCAACAGGAGTCAGCAGTTCAGGAATACCAGATTTCTGGTTGTATTATAATAATCATGTCAAATCCCCTAAAATTGATAATCATGAATCAGGTCGTTTGATCAGTTAGGTGTCACGATACCGAGTCAGGGTCAAGATATCATGTGTCAAGTATTATGTAAGTCACGTAACATAATTCAGGTATAATAATAATATTAAATATTTCAAACTCTTCACAACCAATATTATATTATTAAAGTAACAATTTATAAACAACCAAGCGCACAATCAAGCGTAGCTAAGCTAAGCTAGAGCAAAGCAAATGTACTATACTAGATGCTATCATACTCGATGTGGTTACTATTCGCGGCGCAACTAAATGCACAAGGTGAAGCGACGTATGAAAAGTCTAGCTAACACATGTGACGAAGCCATGCTCACGGCTTAACTACGCTTGGGTGGAGCCAGTGATAAAGCGCTGAGTGCTAGGCCCGCTTACCAAGCATAGCTATAGAAGCCCGGAAGGCTTGTATGAACCTCAGATAGGTTAAGCACATAGGTTGAATAGTGAAACGCAGAGCGATTAATGCTAGTCTCTCAAAGCTACCACTAAACACAGAGGATATAAGACCAATTCCTATTGGATAGCCAAGAGACTGAGCATAGCTCGAAGGCTGAGTAGGTACCTACATAATTGTTAGTACACAACATGCACACACAAATCGAAATAATAAATGGAGAACTGCAGAACGGTTAACCTTACGGTGGAGCTACCACGAAGCCAGAGGGTATAAGGCCAGTTCCAATTGGGTAGCCCAGCCGAGGGCTGAGTAGGCGAACCACTATACAAAACTACCATGAAACCAAAAAGATATAAGGCCAGTGCTTATAAGATAGCCCGCAGAGCGGTTACCTCGCGGTGACGCTACCGCGAATCCAGAGGGTATATGGCCGAAGCCTACTGGATAGTTCGTCTGAAGGCTGTGGCATCAATACCTGCAACCTGCACAAGTGTTAGTACAAAAACATGCATATATAACTATCATCTACATTATTACAAATATCAGCCCACGAGTACAAATACATGTCCACAGAAATACAATTACTGACTACACCACAACTACAATCTACTACACAGTACTTCTAACATTCACAAATGCACAAATATCCACACAACCACAAATACATGAACTCACCAAAAAACAAACACATAAAAGGGAGTACTGGCACACAGGGAAAAGTACATAGGAAAAAATACTCACAAAACCAAAGAACTATACTCGCTAATACAAGAAAAAGTACTTGCAAAACCAAAGAATGGTACTTGCTAATACAAGAAAAGTACTCACTTATAGTTCTGGAAAATGCTAAAGGCGTTAGCGCTTAGGCGCGCACCTAGAAAGATAAAGTGAGGGGATGAGAGTGAAAGTCTAGAGAGATAAACAGAGGTAGAGAGGAAAATTGAGAGAGAGGGTTCTAGAGAGAGTAGAGAGTAAGAAAGAAAATAACTAAAAGAAAAGGAAGAAAAAGAAAGAACAGAGAGAGAAAGAAAGAGAAAATTGGAAAGGAGAGAGATGGAGAAGGGGTTGGACTGACCGGCCTATGGGTAGCGTGGCCAACCAGGGGTGCCGGCAGCGGGCAGTGCTGGCGGCTAGAGATGACGGCCTGGTCCAGGTGGGGAGAGGAAGATGAGGATAAGGTGGTGGGCAGTGTTGACTAGTGGTTTTGGTGGGGATTTTTGATGGTGGGTGGAGTAGTAAGGATGATGAAGATGGTGAGGTTGTGAGTGGCAGTGATAGGTGGTGTTGGGGGTTGGGTGGTTGTGGGTAGAGAAGATGATGGTGGTTGATGGTGATGGTGGAGGAAAAATAGGGAAGGCGATCTAGAAATTGGAGAAGGAGATGGAGGAGAAGGGAAGTGGGGAGAAGAAGGTGGCATCGGAGTTGGTTACCGGTATGGGAGGGCCTGCATGGTGGTTGGCGGTGGAGAGGGACCACTGCCAGTGGGTTGGAGGAGTGAGAGAGAGAGAGAGAGATTGTGTGAGAGAGTGAAAGAGATTGAAGATGAAGGGAGAGGGAGAAATGAAAATTAAAGAGAGACTAAGATAAAGAAAATGTTAAAGAGAGATTTTATGGGGGGGAAAGAAGAGGCGGTGTGTTGGCCCAAAGGCTATTTAACCTTTGTTTTGATAATAATAAAACACATGTGGTTATAGAAACTAACAACTTCATCTATATAAGTTTCAAGATTTCTTTTGTTGCATTTGGCTTCTTCATGAAGACTCACACATTTTTGAAGCCCTCAAAATGATGATCCAAGAGCCCTAGCACAAACAAATACAAACATGGGACTCGTCACGAGTATCGAGATCAACGGATCAAGATGCAAAGATAATAGCTTTCATGAGCAGATTTGTATTTTTGTATTTCTGTAAGAAATTTGTTTTGTTAAAATCAAGAGCAGGGATAGTGCTAGCTAATGAGATTCACACACATACAAACTAACTTTTATCTCGTATGTTTTGAAAAACTTTTTTTTAACTTATTTATGTTTCAAAGTGGTTTTTGAAAATTACTTTTGCAAAATATAGTTCTACATTGTTATTGTGTTAATCTTTGATCACAAAATTATAGACTCAAGTTGATCACATGGATTTTATTTTGTGATGGTTTTATCAAAAAATTTTTGTTAGAAAAGATTGAAAAGTTTTCAAAATCTATTTCATGTTTTTGGCTTTGTGCCGGTCGACTGATCGGTCGACCACTCTGCAGAGCTTTTTGTTCTATCGGTCGACCGTGTGTGCACATGTTATTCATAATTTGACTGTGCACATCGGTCAACCGACCAGTCAACTGATGACTGTGTCTGCTCTCTATTTGGGATAATAGTTGACCGACCGGTTGACCATAAAACCCCAACTGTCAGAAATCTAACTGTTGCCAGTAGATCAACAGGCTGATTAAGCCTGGGTTTTTCCCAAACAGTTTGTTTTTATTTTTGTCTTTTGTGGATTAATCCTCAACGACTATATTTACTTTTCTTCTATGTTTTAGGCCTCTATAAATAGCTGGCCTTTAAAAAACTTAAAAGAACTTTTGGTTAATCATTTGAATCACTTTTATAAGGATTTACAAATATTTTCAAGAGAAAATTTTCACAAGCTAGTTTCTTTCTCAACACAAGAATTTCTGAAGAACTTTGTTCTTCACTTCTACAGTCTCAAAGCTACGCTCACCACAATCTCAGAGCTACAAATATCTCCTCTTGATTATAGGGATTGTTTTAGTGAGCCTCTTTTGGGTGATCCTTGAGTTGTCATCTCCTTCTTGCATTGAAGCATTGTAGAGGTTGCGACCTCAAACGAGCTTGCGGGTTAGTCAGTGTAAGGTGTTTCGGCACCGAGTGAGACGACTTACGGATCTGTTTGTTCTTGAGAGAATGTGTAGAGAAGTGATCTTGCGAGATTGAGTTCTAATAGGAATCCTTCATTACGATGAAGGCGAGGATGTAGAGTGGTAGCTCGAACCTCGAAACAAATTATCCGTGTTTGTGATTGCTTTCTCTCACTCTCTCTAACTCTACTCACTCTCTATAATTGTTTCATGCTCTTTATTGCTCTATTTATAATTGCTATCTTGCTCTTGTGTTGATATTGTTCACTTGTGCTTATTAGTTTCTAGTAATTTTTAATTCCGTATTATTTGCCATAGTTATATAGTCATCTCCTATTCACCCTCTTTAGGTTATTCCAATTAGTATCAGTTTTTGGTTTAACCACCTTAGGGAGATCCTTCTTTTCTCTATATTTATTACATTCTACATACTTGCTTATTTGCATTCATGACATCTCACGATTTTTCTATCATCAAGTTCTTACTCAAATTTAATGGATTGAACTTCCCTATATGGAAGATCAAGATGACTCTATTCCGTAAGTCTCTAGGAGTTAGAGTAGCCAAGGCCATTACTAAAGAGTTTGTTGAACCTCACGATAACGAGTATACATGGTCTGAAGCAACCGCCAAGGACTATGAGGCCTATGCTAAGGCACAATATGCATTGACACAAGTATTAAATGTTGATGATCGTTTACGTATTATTAATTACAAAATTGCGCTTGAAGCTTGGAATGACTTCCTTATAACTCTTGAAGGAACTTCATAAGTCAAAAGATCCAAAATTGACTTGCTTCATTCTCAATAAAGAATTTTTATATGCTTGAAAATGAAACTATTGATGAAATGCTTTCTCGCTTTACTAAGATCACTAATGGATTTTCTTCCTTAGGTGATAAAATAGACAACTATCAAAAAGTGAGGAAGGTCATTCGTGCTCTTCCCAAAGCTTGAGAGGTCAAGGCAACAACTCTCAAGATACATGAGATGGAGTTGAAGGTTCGTGAAGAAAGAAAACCGCAAAAGAAGAAATCTATGGTCTTCAAAGCGACTCCAACTATTGTAGAAGAAGATGAACAATGGACTAATGAGAAGAAGAAGATTTTGTCATGCTTATTAGAAAGATTGTCAAAATGTTCTACAAAAAAGGAAAGATGAACAATATGCAGAGAACAAGACCTCAAATGAGAAGTGAACGAAGAAAAGAAAAGATGGGTCCATGCTACTATTGTAAGAAGATGGGACATCTTATAACCAATTGTCCTTCTCTTCATGCGACCTCCTCTAAGAATGTGCACAAGAAGAAGAAGGCCATGGTGGCCACTGGGGATGAAAAGAATGTGAATTTCAATTCTTTGATTTGGAACCAACTCTTGAACCAAAATCGACTCTCGAACCTAAACTTGATTTAAGTCAAATTCATGAGTCAGTATTAGTTTTCGAACATTTCACTCTTGAGCCTAAGTCAACCATTCAACCAAGTGACATTCTTTTATTGGACCAAGGTATAGACCATAATGACTCCGAGAAGATATTCCAAGATTGATCATATAAAGGGGATAATTTTAGTGATAGGATCATGCTTGATCCTATTTAATTTGGGGATAATAAACATGTAAATAGGAAAGAGGTCATCCAAGATGGGTTCTTTGAAAAATCACGTTACTTAGATCGGGCAGCAATGCTTGGCCCAATCTAACCACCACCGTAACCACCACCTTGAGGTAACATTTTTTCTTCCCTATCTTCTTTTTCATGCATATATGCATTCATTTATATATTAAGGACACTGTATGAGACAGGTGTGGGGGAAGGTTCTAACATAATATAGGTTTTCTTTTAATTTATATAAAAAAATTCTTTTCTTTTAAAAATTTTTGAAAAGAGAAACAATAATTTGGATTATTTCTGTAAGAAATTAAGTTAGTTTTAAGATTTAGGGGAATCATAATTAGGATTTCATATACTTGATCGAAAAAAGATTATTTTTTTGATTTCTAAGGTTAGAAAGAAAAATTTGAAAAATAATTTAGTCATGATTTTTTACCTTGATGAATATACATACTTTATACACTAACACAATTAGGGTTCAAAAATAAAAATTCTTATGTCTTATAAAAAAAAAAATAGATATATCAAAAATCCTTGATTAAGTTGGGCATTTGTGCTTCATAAAGCATAAGTATTCACGCCTAAAAGTGGTCCATATAATTAGTAAAATCTTTAGTTTTGTGATCTTATTTGCTCGAGTTCTTATGTCTTTGGGGTGTTTTCTCACCCGGTACTCTAAGACCATCCAGTTTGAGAGTTACCGATCTAAGGCTCGTTACATGGGTAAAATAAAAAGCCTAATTGTAAAAATAAGGCATAAGAATTAGAGTTAAAGAATCCTTAGTCAAATATTCACGGTCACGAAGGTGCATATGACTTAGCGTAAATTAATAGACTATATGAGAAATATAGTTTGACTCCTTACCTTGATTGATGACAGGTTTTCTAATAGAGACTAAGTTTAGGAATGAAAAGCTTGGTTTTCTTATAACTTATAGATTACTTGAATTTTTACAAAAATTCTTCAAATATTCTCTCTTTTTCAAAAATGCATTTTCAAAAATACTAACATTTTATTTTTCTTTCTTTATGGATTTTGTGGGTATAATTCATTAAAACCTCTCATGAGATAAAAATCATCCTCTAGGGTAACATAGAGGTTTAACAACTTGTTGCACATGTTAAGTGCAATCGTGATTTTCATGAAAGTAGATAGTTAGTTTAGTTTTCTTGGTTTGCTCTAGGACGATCAAAAGATAGGTATGGGGATGTGATTGTACACATTTACTGCATATTTATTATTACATTTCTACATTAATCTTGTAATAAATCCTGCTAATTATCGCGTCTTAAAGTATTAATTTTGCAGGCTTGTCTTAATGAAGGGAGAGAACATTACATAAAATAATACAAGTTAAAATCAGATTTAACTGAATCTATTTAATTAGCTGAAGATAATTCCAGATCCACTTTGGTTAAATCAGATTTCTAGAGATCTATTCGGTTAAATAAATAATTAACGAAGATCAGATTGAAGTCAGAGACTGCGACGCCCCGATCCGGCGGGTACGGAGACGTCACTGCGACGTATATACGCAGGTCAGAAATAACCTCATGTATATACGCTAAGCATTAGTACAGGCAAGAATCAGAGACGGAAGCACAGTGGTAATATACATTCCAACACAAAAGTACAAGTACATGGTTATCACAGAGAGTAATACAATATTACAGGAATATTACATCACCAGAAGATACAAAAGTACATCACATGAAGGAATATACATAGTAAAAGCTGAGAGATGCTCACGAGCAGCAAGAGGGACCTCGGGAGCCAAACAGAAGAAAAGCTGGGAGGAAGAACTATGGCGATGTCCAAGCTTCTGCTGCACTCTGACCACCACGGGAGGATCCGCTGCGCGCTCTAATCAGCTACAGCCAAGCTACCATGATTCAGGCTCTAGAATCTGGACATGAGAATCCAGGGTTGTTAGACGCAACCCTGCGAGTATATATATATAAAGCCAAATGGTGTGCATAACAGGTACATGTGTACATGAAAGGTGTATCGTGAATGTAAGCACATATTAACATGAAATGAGACAGTAAGTAAAGTAACCATGGAAAAATCAGTTATATAAGCCCACATTACTGATCTGTGAGGTTAGTACGTCGAAGGAATAATCCAAATAAGGAAACCCTCATATATATATATCCTGTACATCACGTCACTGTAATCTGAGTTTATATAACCTAACTTTGCCTTCACAATATAATAAGGAAACAGTATGGAAGCAATTAAGTAATCCTACAGGATAGCACATGTCTAAGTGGTGAGCAGTATAAACCAAGAGTATAGCTAGTCATATATCAGGAGCATGTTATTATTAAGTTATTAAGACTCATCTGATTTGTATACATCGGTATGTGTCCCATCCCACATACCTCAGCATACAGACCAGAGAGTAAGTTATTGGAAACTAATAGAGATCGACGAACCATGCTTAGAGTGGGTCTCATACATGCTCGAGACAACGGTCAAGAAGTATCCGGTGCTGAGCCGGAACGTACCGCTAGGTACCGGGACTTATTGTACGTCCGAACAGGAATAGAATGTCACCGCTCCCACAGGAATAAGCCCAGAGGCTTATGGTACAACCGGCAGGCAAGGGAGTAGGGGTGCCAGTACACCCCACGGATGCGCCTGGTGGCCTCTAGGTCGAATCCAAGTATATGGCCGCGCGACACTATAAGACCATCATAAACATGGAGACTATATCGGTACTCATCAGCTTCCCCCATCCCGGTGTAAGTTCTCTAATATTAGAATTTGTCCAATGATAATGTCCACAGGATATTCATAGTAATCCTATATTCTTGGTTATCCTATTATGGGAATCAATAGGAGTATAGTATCAGGAGTCACCCTTTTTCAGGGTTCAGGAATACAAGAGTTCAGGAGTACAGGAGTTCAAGAGTACCAAATGTCTGGTAACAGTATAATAACCAAGTCCCCGTAAAAGTGATAATCATGAATATGCAAAGAAGTACGGTGTTCAGTGTAATAGTATCCAGTCAGGTGTCACAATATGAGGTCAAGTGTATTGGCACCAGGTGGCAGTATGTCAAGTGTCAAGCGTAGCATGGCAAGTACCGGTGTCAGATATCAAGTGATAAGTACAGCATGGCAAGTACCGGTGTCAGATATCAAGTGATAAGTATTATCATCGATCATGTGTCAAGTATAGCAGGCCAAATATCAGGTGTATATACGTCAAGTTCAGGTAACTAATATGTCGGTGAGAGTCACAACATCAAATATCAGGTATCAACCGGTTACATCACATGGTACAAGAGAATAATATAAGCATTTCAAACTCTACACTACCATTTTTATAATAATAAATTTATCTTTTAATTAGCTATGCGAAGCCTGGTAAAGAGGGAGCAGATCTAGGCATACCCAGTATAATACCGGTTCGACAAGGTATAATAATGGCCGGAAGCTATTTATAAAACATGATAAATTTTAGAAATTATTTATATAACACATACCAACTTGCATAAAGAGACATCATGTATTAAAAGCCAGATAATAACTATTAGACACGAATTGATGGTAATAAAGCAAGAAATTGTACTCGCCTAGAACCGAAACAAAATGCCGAGTAATATTCGGGAAATCCACGAACACCACATGCAAGCCAACAATCCAAATAAATATATATATATATAATAATAATAGAATATATATATAAATATATATTTGAGAGAGTAAGAGAGGAGAGAGAGGATTAGTGTGAGAGAGAGAGAAAGAAAGAGTTTTGTTGGAAAAAAAAGGAAAAGAAAAAGTGGAAAAAAAGGAAAGAAAGAAATAAAGAAATAAAGGAGGGGTAAGTTAGAAAATATGTAGATGTAATTAGGGGTTTAAAGAGGGGGAAGAAATGGAAAGGAAGAAAAAGGAAAGAGTTAAAAGAATGAAAGAAAAGAAAGAAAGAAGAAGAAAGAAAGAAAGAAGGAAAAAGAAAAGGAGGGGGAGGGGTGGCCGGAGGCCTGGCCGCCGCCGCCGCCAGAGGGCGACCGGCGAGGAGAGGGGCGGCGGTCTAGGGCCCAGGGGAGAGGGGTGGTGGAGTTTTGTTGTGTTGGTGTTGTTGTTGTTGTTGTTGTTGTTTGTGTTGTTGAAGGAGGTGGTGGTTAATGGTGGTGGGTGGTGGTGATTGGTGGTGATGGGGAGTTGGCGCAGGAGTAGAAGATGATGATGGGGTGGTTGGAGTGGAGGAAGCGGTGGAATGGATGGTGAATTTTGGAGGAGAAGAAGTTTTAATGGTGGTGGGTTTTGGTGAAATTGAAGAGAAGGAGATGGTGTTTGAGATGAGGGAAGTGGGGAAGGGGAGTGGGGGTTGGGGGGTGCTGCGGTGGTGGCTAGGGCGCCGGCGGTGGGCAGCCTTGGTGGTGGAGGCGGAGGTGGTGATGGTGGAGAAATGGAGAAGATGGAAAATGGGAAGAAGGGAAAGAAAAAGGAAAATATAGAAAGAGAGGGAAAGGGAGAGGGAGTAGGAGAGTATGGGAGAGTGATGGGGGGAGGAGAGGGTCTCCTCTTCTTGTTACTGCTGCTGGTCGGGTGCAAAAGGCAGGGCATGGGCGCTGTTTGCAGGGAATGGGGAAGAAGGAAAGAGAAAAGAAAAGAAGAAAATGAGAAGAAGAAAAGAAAGGAAAAGAAATAGGAAAAATTTGAAAAAATTAGTAAATAAATATATTATTAGATAATTAAATTAATAAAATATTCTGAGATTATAAAGTAGAGGAGTGGAGAAGGAAAAAAAGAAGAAAAGAGAAGGTCGAAAAATAATATTATTATTTTAATAGGGCAAAAATCTGACTGTTTCAGAATCGCTCCGAAAAATTCTCAAAAATAGAAAATATTATTTTAAGATGCTCGGTGAAATCAGATTCAATAAATTTGATGTAATTTTCAAATTAAAAATCTTAGAATCTTTCAGTGATACCGGCCGACACCAGAATTGGTGAAATTTTGATAAATTTAGAAAAATCTCAAAAATATTTTTACATTGAAAATGAGATTCTAAGAAGTACCATAAAAGCCATTTTTGAAAATTTAATCTCATTTGAAAATTAAAAATCTGAGAATCAGTCAGCGATGCCGACCGACACCGGTTTTGTAGATTTTGCAGAAAATTTCTAAAAATTTCAAAAATTATGAAAAATCTAAAATATTAGAAAACAGTATCTAAAACTAAAATCGATCAAATCGGACTACCAGAAAGTTAAATCTGACGATATGCCAGTATCGGGTTCTCGATCCGGGTCAGGGCTGACTCTAAGACTGAGAATCTAGATCCGATACTAAAAACATGAGAAATCACAACTTAAAAACTAATACTGGAAGAAAATTACAACGGTTGGAAAAGTCGGGACACGTTATCTGGGTACGTAACCCGGGAACGGGGTGCTACAGAGATCAGACTGAAAATCTACCGAAGATAAAAAAGATATCAGTGCAGGGAGGATCCACGGCCCCCGGATCTGGCTATTTGGCTACATCCTAGCTGCGGATCCCCAATATTGTTACAACAGAAGGGGGTGTGTTTGCTTTCTCTATCATCTTGCGCTCTCTCCCTTTCAGTTTTTCCTATAAATATCTTCAAAATTAGAGGCAAACGAGTGCCACTCCAGCATAGAGTTAGGAATAGAATTTTTCTTTAGTTTTTTTCTCTCTTTTAATGTAATTTTTCTATTTATTTTGTAAATATAGATTAAACTGAGATTCATGTCAAAAAGAGAGAGAATTATGTTGAGAACGACATCGACATAATCTTTTTTTTCTTTCATCATATTTCTATGTAATTAACAGTTTACATTTTATGTTCATCTTTTTACTTTTCTTCTTTTGATTTTGATGATAATCCGAGTGAGTCTCATAGCATCGGAATTGCCTTACCTTTGCGAGTGCCACCAATAACTCATGATGATGGATTCCTCCTTTATATTCGCTAAAAATTGACCTAGAGGGGGGAGGGTGAACAGGTGTATGGCTAATCTAATGACAAATAATGCGGAATTAAAAACAAATTGCAACACACTTAGTGTAACTAAAGAGTGTAGCTGAATTCCCAGTGAAGGGCTCTGAACTATCTCCTCTAGATTCCTCTAAATAAGAGTTGAGGTGCTATGTAAAGCTCTCTTATTTCAACACAAGTGAGGCACACAAACAATACGAAGCAGTATATGAAATGAACAATATGATACAATGCAAGATAAAAAAAGAAAGAGTTTAGAGATAGTGGATCAAACGCAAACAATAAGATATGTTTTGAGGTTCGAGCCACTGCTCTATGTTCCCGCCTTCACACAGAAGGATTTCCACTAATGCGTCCACACAGGACTTACCACACAGGGAATCTCCACTAAGGATTTGGAAAATACAACTTTGGAGTACATAACTCCTCTCTCAAACAGCAACAACCTCTACACAAGAGGCAAGGCATTAGGCTACACAAGATCAACCTCTCAATAGAGGGATAGGGCACTAAGCCAAACAATAATCACCTCTCACTAGAGAGATAGACACAAAGCCAACACAATCATCTCTCACTAGAGGGATAGGCACAAAGCCAACACAATCACCTCTCACTAGAGGGATAGGCACAAAGCCAAAACAATCACCTCTCACATGAGGGATAGGCACAAAGCCAAACAACACAATTACCTCTGCACTTAGAGGGATAAGGCACTAAGCCAAACAAGATCAATCTCTACACTTAGAGGGATACCAACCAACTCAACACTCCTCTATAATCACCTCTACACAAGAGGGATACCCACAAACTCAAAGCAATGAAATTTCAACACTTGGTGGTCTCAACAAACCACAAACCAATTTTCTTACCAAAACAAGATCCTAATAGATAGGATAGATAGATAGCTCAAGTGTGAAAAATCTAGGTGTTTGGAAATCAAAACACAAAGAAAATAATTGGAAAAACAACTAGAATAAGATAGAAATGAAGATCAAAACCATTATCCCAAATATTCTATTTTTCTTTGATTTTTTCAGCCCTTGAAAACAAATAAAGATAAATCCTTTTTAACCCAAAACTCTTTTAAAACTTGTAGCTAAAACACTTAAGAAGATGAGAATTTTTGCTCTTGAAATTCTTAATCAAAACAGCCCAAAGGGATGGGTATTTATAACCCACTCCAAAAACTAGCCGTTAGGCCAAGGATAGCAGAAAGTTCTGCTGTCGGTCGACCATAGTCGACTGGCCACCGGTCAAATTTCTGACCGTTGTGCTACCGGTTGACCGTTTGGTCGACCGAGGCTAGATCCATAGAGCAGAGCTCTCTGGCCGGTCGACCGTCCAGTCGACTGGGGCCAGCTCCTGAGAGCAAAAGCTCTCTGGACGGTCGACCTGACCGGTCGACCGGCCCTCAAGCCTAAACTGCCGTGCATGCTTATGCACATTGGTCGATCGGACTGGTCGACCGACTTCTGTCGCAGGCGACCGTTCGGTCGACCGGCAGAAGGCCAGGTCACAAATTTTGGGGATTAAAAACTTGGTCTTTTTAATATCAATTAAATCCCATTAAATCACATAAATTCTACAAAAATAAGTTCTTATAAGATCTTTGAAATACAAATATGTGTGATTAAAATTCAACACATATTACAAATAACTTGAACCATTTTTGTGATATGAAAATTAGGCTTAAACACAAAATTCGTATTTTCCAAAACTTGGATTTTTGAAATGGAAAACCGTTTTCTCCAAAACTTGTATAATATACAAACATGATATTGAAACAACCTTGAAGCATATTGTATATGGATAGAATCCAATATACTTATAAGATATATATATATATATTATATATATTATATATATATATATATATATATATATATATATATATATATATATATATATATATGTTTTGACATGAAATCCAAATCGGTTATACTAAAAATCAAAACTAATAAACTTTAAAACTTGTGTGTGCGTGTGAACTTGAGCATATCATTGCTATCTAATCTTTACACAAGATCTAAATACAAACTACAAACCAAGGTCTTCTTGTAAAACTCCTTCTCCAAGTCGACTCGATCCAAACACGATCCAACAAGCTTGGCTCCAACCAAGTGTTAGATGCGATCTTGACGCTTGAGCTCTTGAATCTACATGTTTTAGCTCCAAAACTCCTTTGTTGAAGCCAAACACCTACTAAGATCTTGATCAAATATCTGAGACTAATTAAACATAAGATGATTAGTATTATAAATACATAAGTTAATCATCATCAAAACTAGAGTGATGGGCCTCTGGGCCATCATTTTATACTTTCTCGATGAAGTCTAGATGATGTAATGTGGATGAAGACTGAATTAAAACTTATGGTTTATGCACTGATCACCTTCGAATCAAGTAAATGTTCCAACGATCTAAGGTAAGTCATCGGCCAAAAGAGGTAATAAGTATTCTTAGTTTTCCTTCTTTCTTTTAATTACTTAGTAAAACACTTTAAAATCATATATCTTTTTTCTTTACTCATTTTTTATTTTATTTTGTTTAACTTAGTTTTCCTTTTACACAATCATCATCTTCTTCTATCTTTCACTCTTTTCCAACTTAACGTAGCTTTCATTTTCTTTTTTTCCCAAAAACAAAGAATTTTTAAACATGTTTAGTAACTAAAAGGAACTTATTAAAAGCTTCCATCGCAAGTCCCTCCTTATGGATCATGACCCGTATAGCTAGTTGCTATACCGGTAGCATTGAGAACCTAGCACATTTCTAAACTCTGTATTTTTGTGTGCAAGAGTTGGTTTCAAATCAAAGAATTAAAAATTCACATTCTTTTCCCATCAATGGAATGTGATTTTTCAAAATGGGTGAGTCAATTTCAAAATCTATGGGTATGAGAATCAATAGTGGCTCAGAAAATAGGTTCAAATTTGGTAAAAATACCGGAGTCAACATAGATTTGAAAATTAAAATTGAATCATAAAGTTGGGAATCAGGTACACGTTTACACTTAAGTTCAATCACATTGAATGAAAATCTTACCAATTTGTCAAAGAATTGGGATTGGTCAAGTTCAAGTTGTTGTTGTGAAACTGAATCTTGGTTAAAGCTTCCAAGACACCATGATTCTTGGTTCTATCAATATGACTAGGGCAATCATAATTGGTCAATATTGATAAGGAACAGTTTCCTTTACCCTATAAGCGTTGTTCAATTCACTCATTAGTGCTTCTAAACCTATTGAAGGAATCATTTTGGGACTGAATTATGAGTTTCATACTTTTTAGTCAGTAGGTTCTTCTTCTTGTTGCAGAACTTAAAAAATGGAATAGGGATCTTGGATTTGAAAATTTTGATGGGCTTGTGAGTCCATCATGTCTTGAAATTGGTTTTGAGACTCAATTAATGATTCTATACTCTTAGGTCAATTCAGATTTTTTTCTATAGATTGATCCTGATAAGGAGTATATTAAGCTGGATGTTGGTAAGGTAGTTGACTATATGACTCGGGGAGTTGTATTGACTCTGTAAAGAGTAAAGATGATTGTTCCAGTCTTATCATATTATTGGGATTGAAGCATATATTGATTCGAATAAAACCAATCCGGTATACTTGATTGGTTAAAGTTATAAAATGTCAGGTTGGTAATATCCAAGTCACAAAAGGTCAGGGTGAAGTATGGATAACTATATGCATTAGAATAATTGTAATTGTAATTCATCTCACAAATATGTCAAAAATAAAAAAAATAATTAAATAAACAAACTAAAGAAAGAAAAATCTAGCCTAAGTTAGGGTAGACCTTAGACCAAGATGATTCCTAACTGGTTAGACTGTCCACGAAAGGTATATTGTAGCAAGTTGATCACAAGTTAATCGGTCAAGTTGGGACAAGATTGGTGAGATGTATCCATGCAAAAGCAATGGGACTAATTAAACCAAACCACTAGCCTTCGAGGTTTCTCCTCTCAATCCCCAGCCTTGAACACCGATTTGACAAGAGTTAAACTCAATAACTTTCTCAGGTCAGTCTTTTATTAAGTCTGAGATGTCCCTAGGGCCAACGTCTACTCAGTTTTAGCTAGGCTTGGGTTAGTGAGTGAGGAGATGGTTTGTGGGCTAAGGGAAGATATTGACTTTCCACCTTATCTTGTTTATAGGACAAGCTCTTAATCATTTTAGTGCAAGTGTACAAGTATATAGTAGAAGCAACACTTAAGCAATATGAATCACTCAAAATATTTTCCTAAACTATAAGCGATGCACACACAACACTCTTCAATAGTAATTAAAAGATAAACGAATTCGACACGTGCCCTAAGATACAAGACTCTAATCATTTTTTAGCATTTACAATCACAAGTTACTGTTGAGGTTAATACAGCGTATACAGTAGGCTAAATAGGAAAAATAATAGATGCAAAAGACTGATTTTTCATTTCAAGCAACCTGCGGAAAAGTAATTAGTAGTCCCCCATAGTTGTCATGCAAACGCGGCTTTCGCAGCAATATTGTGGTTTGCATGACTTTTACGGCAATATTGTGGTGCCCTGAGCTCTGCTTTCTAGAGCAGAGGCTCTGGGTTGCTATATGTTCCCTACAACATTTTTTTCAAAATTAGTCTCTGCACACAAAATATAGAAGAAGTATTAACCGTTAAGTAAACTAAAAGGAAAACATATTATCCCTCCCCGGCAACGGCGCCAAAATTTGATTGAGTATTAACCTGCAGAAAAAATATAGAGTTTAGAAACGTGCTAGGTTCTCAATACTACCGTTATAGCAAGTGGCTATGCGGGTTGTGATCCACAAGGAGGGACATGCGATGAAAGCTAATTGGTAGTGAAAAGTGCATTTTTATCATAACATTTACCATCACATTTTCATATTTATTCATTTAATTCTGCACATTTATTAATATTTTGTGATTTATTGTGTGCAGGCCTCGAAATAATAAAAAGGAAGAATTAAAGCCTAAAAAGCCCAAAAGCCCATGTTTGAAGCCCAAGTGTAAAAGTGCAAATATCAATTGTCAAAGTGCAAATATACAAGGGCTAAAGTTGCAAACATCAAAGATGAGGGAAGGATAGACTTCTACCCAACCCTAAACTCTTGCAGATGAGGATAAAAGCAAAGATAAGAGTGCAGAGATAAGGAAATTCGTAGATAAAGATATTGGGAGATTTGAGATCTAGATAACTTGATCTCTAAGTTATCTCGAAATCCCAAGATAAAGAGCCAGGATCAAGCTTCCAGAAGAAAACGACCAGATGGACGGACCAGGAGAAGCCACGCGCCAAAGCGCGTGGCCAGCATCCACTGTAGTGCCGCGGAAACGCGGCCCAAGCCGCGTTTCCGCGGCAATCCTGCCTTATCCCGTCACCTGTTTTCGTGGAGGAGTTGTACTGGGACTCTGACTCCTTCTGCAACTATAAATACCCCCTGCAGTGCAACGTACAGAGCGTCCAGCGCAGTACAGGGCCAAAATCTAGGGTTTTAGGTTTTCTTCTTCTAGTTTAGATTTTCTTTTTTGTAATTTCTATTTTTCCTTTTTGTAAACTGAGAGGAGATGATGTTCTCATGGAGGAAGGAGATCTACTTATACTGAGGGTGACAATCGGTGTAAGTTTTGCTTTTCCGCCATTGTTAAATAAATCGAATCGAGGTTCGTTCTTTTTTATTATGTTATGTTCTTTTATTCTTGTTGATTCTTGTGTATCTCAATTTTTGTTTTCTTCTATTGTTATTTCTCTCTAATGTTTTGTGAACCGTGAGATCTAATTGCTTCGAGACTGCCTAGCCAAAGAAGAGCACTTGATGACCTATGGAGATGAGCAATCCTTCTTTAGATTGTCTTTTCTTTTCATAGCGTAGGTAGCGAAGGTGGACGATCCTATACGCCATACTTGCACGCCTTCCAAGACAGGGTAAGTCGTCGCGAACAGATCAAAGGTAAGCAAGGTAGAAGAGGTTTGTACGTGTTATAGTTTCTTTCTTTTTAGATCTCACATTACCATATTCTTAATTTTTTTTCTTCACTTCCATTGTAAATATCACTTCTTCTTCTCCATCTTCTTTCTTTCTAACTTAACATTAAAATAATAAAAACTTTAGAGATAACTTATTGACAAAGCTTCCATCGCTAGTCCCTCCCAGAGGATCACGACCCGCATAGCCACTGCTACCGCGGATTAGAATTGAGAACCTTGCACAACTACTTCTAAATCTAACATCTTTATTTTTGTGTGCAGGTAAAATCTCAATCAAACAAATTGGCGCCGTTGCCGGGGGAGGGACGGTAAGTTTTTCTCTAATAAAAATTTTTTTTTCACTAATTCTTTTTTTCTTTTCTGTTTGCAGGTTTGGAGAACAGAATAACAACAGCAGAAGTGGACATATAGCAACTCTGTGCCTCTGCCCTCGAAGGCAGAGCAGCAGAGCCTGCTACTTTGACGCGCAAACGCGGCAATAGCCGCGGATCTGCGGCAGTAGCAGAGGACTACTGACTGAAATTTTTGCAGGTTTCGGAAACTTGCAATATCTGTGTACTTCTCTGTTAAAATTTGTTCTGTGATAACTCTGCTTACTGCTAATTAAATCAACAGTAAAAATTTGTTGTTAATGATAAAAATTGATTAGACATTTGCATATTAGGCACGTGTCTTTTCAATTCATTTATTTTACTGTTGAAGAGCGCTGGAGCAAGGTACGTTCGCATTGCATGTAGAATAGGACTTATCTCTTGGTTGATTTTCTGCTTTGAGTGAATCTTATCTACTTATCTTGTACACTTGCACTAATTCATCTTAAGGGCATAACCCATTAACAAGATAAGGTGGGGATTTAATCACCCTTCCTTGGCCCAAAAATCATATCCAAGCACTCACTAACCCAAGCCTAACTTAAAAATTAGTAGACGTTGGCCCTAGGGACATCTCGGACTCAATAGGAGATTATCCTAAGGGGAACAGTGCTGGAAGTTGACTCTTGTCAAATCAGTGTCTAGGAAGGGGATTGAGGGCCGAAAGCTCGAAGAGTAGTGGTTATTTAATTAAGGAACGTCTTTGACGGAAAACCTCCCACCACTCTTGCCCCGACCTGGCTGATTAACTTGTGGTCAAAGTCTACACCCTACCTCCCGTGGACAGTCTAACCAGTTAGGAGTCGTCTAGGTCTAGGTCTACCCTAACTTAGGTTAGACTTTTTTTTCTTTTTTGTTTGATTATTTGTTTTTTTTCTTTTTGTTTGTGTTGGTGTGATATGGCATATAATAATAATTCCAATTTTAATCCATATTACACAACTAACTATTATTCGGATATTACCAACTCGGCATATCATAACTTTGACCAATCTAGTGTGCCGGAATGGTCTTATCCGAATGAATATAACCCATACCCCCCATCTTATGACTATAATTTTCATAATAATTTCAACTCTTCACAGAGTTCATGGGGTTTCGAGTCCCCCGAGTCCAATTTTCAACCGACTTGTCCTCCGTCTCCACCTTGTCCACAATATTCCCAAGAGTCATACTCTGATCCACCTATTCAGAATAGAATACCATCTATCGGGGAAATGATAAGTATGCATGAGTCCAAGCAACAATTACCATCTATCGCAGATATGATAATGCGTGAGTCCACCAACTCACAACTTCATCATGATTACACGTCCTCTTTTCAAGTCCAATCACAACATGATGCACCTATCGACTATGAAAGGATGCTTGCAGCCATGACTCAGGCTAGCTTAGCCTGATCGTGACATAGATCTGATGGTTCAATCCTAACGTTCTCACCGTTCGGCCATTTCTGATATCATTGACCACTCTCGTAGTAGCCGACGAACCAAGTTGCTTTGGACAACAAGATTCTATTTCAGTGCCATCATTTGAACTTGCCGAAACTTCAAATTTTGATAACTTGGCAAGTTTTTCCTTTCCTGAAATAGAACTTGAACATGAATATGATCATGATCCTCCACTCGGTGATTCAATTTTATTTCCTGATTCAATAATGACTCCAGTGTCTCCACCTAATTTCACTTTTCCTAAGTCAACATTGGATCCTGTTCCAATTCATCATGAAATTGAGTCACCCATTTTTGATGATCATATTGAACTTGACCAATTGTGCAATTTTGAAAGTCCCATGGATAAATTGGCAAGTTCTTTTTATTACATTAAACCCAATGAGATATGTGACCAAGATTCTCAAATCTATGATCAAGTTCAAATTCCTGAATCATTATTGACTCCTGTACTGTTACCTGAATTAGGTAATATTTTAGAGTCAGTTTTGATTCCCACACCTATCATTCCTGAACTTGAATCACCACCATTGAGTCACATTCCATTGTGGGAAGATGATTGTGGACTTGAGCTTAAACTTATTGATTTGGACCCACTTCCTGAACTTAGCCCGACTCCTGAGCCCTTACTTGATTTGAGCTTCTTCCCTGAGTCGGTATTCGTTCCCGCACCTATAATGTCCAAGTCAATAATTCCATCTTTTCATACTCCATTTTGGACAAGGAGGTTGACACAATTGACTCTGAAATTTATTATGAAATTTGAAAATTTGATGGGGTGGAAATTTTAAAAAATGATTATACATACATTTTAGTGGGTTATATAAGAAAAATTTCTGGTGGGTTTCACCAATTATATGTTATCTTGATTGGGTAGCAACGCTTGGCCCAATTAGACCACCTCCGAACCACCACCTTAAGGTAACTTCTGCCTTCCCTTGTTCTTTTTCATGCATATATGCATTCATTCATACATTGAGGACAATGCATGAGATAAGTGTGGGGGTGGGCTTTACTAACATACTAACATAGGTAGACACTAACAAAATTTGCTAATAAAAAAAAATTAAAAAAAATGTTATAAAAAGGACAATATTTTGACTTATCTTTTGAAAGAAATCTAAGTTAGTCTTAAGAATTAGGAAAATCATGATTAGGATTTCCAAAAACTTGGTCAAAATAAATAAATTATTGAATTTTTAGGTATAGGAGGAGAAATTGAATAATTAATTAGTCTTAATTTTTACCAGAATGAAATTTGCATACCTAATGCATATCTAGGATTCTAAGACGAAGACCTTTGTGCCTCATATATATATAAAAAAAAAAAGAAAATCACTAATTAAGCTGATACATGTGCCTCAAGAAGCATAAGTATTCATGCCTAAAGGTAAGTAAATAAAATAAAGTCCTTAGTTTGGGGCCTAGTTCACTCGAATTTGAGTCCGCGGGGTGTTTTTCTCACCTGGTGCCCTAAAGCCAACCGTTTGGGAGTCATCGACTTTAAATTCGCTACATGGGTGGATTAGAAAGCCTAAGAAGACTAAGAAATATAATATATGTATTAACACATCTAATAATCAATTAGTTAGGTATGAGGGCCTCAAGAAGCCTTGATGCTTACACTAAAGAAAATTAGATGAGTTATACATATTAAAAAAAAAAAGAGGAAGAGAAAAAAAATTAAAGAGGCATGAGAGTCCAAGTTAAGGAATTCCTAGCCAAGTTACAAGGATGCATATGATTTTTGGTAACGAAAAAGACTATATTAGAAGTTCAATTTGACCCTTACCTAAAATGGATAACAATTTACTTTATAAAGACTAAGTCTAAGAATGAATAAAAATGATAATCCTAAAACTTATAGATTACTTAGTCTTTTCAAAAGTATTTCAAATATTTTCCTTTTATGGATTTTGTGGGTGTAATCCGCTGAAAACCCTCATGAGACAACACTCGTCCTCTAGGGTAACCTAGAGGTTTAACGGCTTGTGCACATGCTAAGTGCAACCGTGATTCCTACGAAAGTGAGTTAGGTTAGATTAATTTTTCTTTTTCTCTTTGATTTTTACTCGAGGACGAGCAAAAAGATAAGTGTGGGGGTGTGATTGGTAGTGAAAAGTGCATTTTTATCATAACATTTACCATCACATTTTCATATTTATTCATTTAATTCTGCACATTTATTAATATTTTGTGATTTATTGTGTGCAGGCCTCGAAATAATAAAAAGGAAGAATTAAAGCCTAAAAGAGCCCAAAAGCCCATGTTTGAAGCCCAAGTGTAAAAGTGCAAATATCAATTGTCAAAGTGCAAATATACAAGGGCTAAAGTTGCAAATATCAAAGATGAGGGAAGGATAGACTTCTACCCAACCCTAAACTCTTGCAGATGAGGATAAAACAAAAGATAAGAGTGCAGAGATAAGGAAATTCGTGGATAAAGATATTGGGAGATTTGAGATCTAGATAACTTGATCTCTAAGTTATCTCGAAATCCCAAGATAAAGAGCCAGGATCAAGCTTCCAGAAGAAAACGACCAGATGGACGGACGGACAGGAGAAGCCACGCGCCAAAGCGCGTGGCCAGCAGCCACTGCAGTACCGCGGAAACGCGGCCCAAGCCGCGTTTTCGCGGCAATCCTGTCTTATCCCGTCACCTGTTTTCGGGGAGGAGTTGTACTGGGACTCTGACTCCTTCTGCACCTATAAATATACCCCCTACAGTGCAACGTACAGAGCGTCCAGCGCAGTACAGGGCCAAAATCTAGGATTTTAGGTTTTCTTCTTCTAGTTTAGATTTTCTTTTTGTAATTTCTATTTTTCCTTTTAGTAAACTGAGAGGAGATGATGTTCTCATGGAGGAAGAAGATCTACTTGTACTGAGGGTGACAATCGGTGTAAGTTTTGCTTTTCCGCCATTGTTAAATAAATTGAATCGAGGTTCGTTCTTTTTTTATTATGTTATGTTCTTTTATTCTTGTTGATTCTTGTGTATCTCAGTTTTTGTTTTCTTCTATTGTTATTTCTCTCTAATGTTTTGTGAACCGTGAGATCTAATTGCCTCGAGACTGCCTAGCCAAAGAAGAGCACTTGATGGCCTATGGAGATGAGCAATCCTTCTTTAGATTGTCTTTTCTTTTCATAGCGTAGGTAGCGAAGGTGGACGATCCTATACGCCATACTTGTACGCCTTCCAAGATAGGGTAAGTCGTCGCGAACAGATCAAAGGTAAGCAAGGTAGAAGAGGTTTGTACGTGTTATAGTTTCTTTCTTTTTAGATCTCACACTACCATATTCTCAATTTCTTTTCTTCACTTCCATTGTAAATATCACTTCTTCTTCTCCATCTTCTTTCTTTCTAACTTAACATTAAAATAATAAAACTTTAGAGATAACTTATTGACAAAGCTTCCATCGCTAGTCCCTCCCAGAGGATCACGACCCGCATAGCCACTGTTACCGCGGATTAGAATTGAGAACCTTGCACAACTACTTCTAAATCTAACATCTTTATTTTTGTGTGCAGGTAAAATCTCAATCAACAAAAGCTTTTAATAAGTTCTTTTGAGTTACTAATACTAGTTAAAAGTTCTTCTTTGTTTTTGAATAAAAAGAAAAATGCTATGTTAAGTTGGAAACGAGTGGAAGATAGAAGAAGATGGTGATTGTGTAAAAAGAAAACTAAGTTAAATAAAAAAATAAATAAAAAGAGTAAAGAAGGAAGAGACGGTTTTTAAGTGTTCTAAACTAAGTAATTAAAAAGAAAGAAAGAAAATTAAAAATATTTACTTACCTCTTTTGGACGATGACTTATCTTGGATCGTTGGAACATTTATCTTGATTCAGAAGCGAACAACGCATAACCCATAAGATCTAATTTAGTCCCTGTCCACATTACATCATCAAGACTTCATCGAGCAAGTATGAAATGATGAACATAACGGAGGAATCCATTACCATGAGCTATCGGTGGCACTCGCAAAGGCAAGGCAATTCTGATGCTATGAGACTCACTTGAATTATCATAAAAACAAAAGAAGAAAAGTAAAATGATGAGCATAAAATGTAAACTTTTTATTACATAGAAAAACAATGAAAGAAAGGAAAAGATTACATCGATGTCACTCTCAATATAATTCTCTCTCTTTTTAACATGAATCTCAGTCTAATCTAAGTTTACAAAACAAATAGAAAAATTACACTAAAAGAGAAAGAATACCCTAAAGAAAATCCTATTCCTAACTCTCTGCTAGACTGGTGCTCGTTTGCCTCTGATTTGGTAGGTATTTATAGTAAAAACTAAAAAGAGGAGAGCGTAAGAAGATAGGGGAAGCAAACGCTCCCCTTCTGTTGTAACAGTGTCACAAATCCATTACTTTTGTCATGATTCGCGACCAGGATTTGGTCAAATGGACAGATCCAGGGGCCGTGGATCCTCCCTACTCTGATATCTTTTTATCTTCGGCAGATTTTAATTTTGATCTCTGATTTCAATCTGATCTTTGTTGATTCTTCATTTAACTGAATAGATCTGTAGAAATCTGATTTAACTGAACTGAATCTGGGATTATCTTCAGCTAACTAAATAGATTCAGTTAAATCTAATTTAACTAGTATTATTTGGTGTAATCTTCTCTACCTTCGTTGAGACAAACCTGCAAAATTAAGACATTAAGGCACGATAATTAGTAAGATTTATTACAAGATAAATGTGGAAATGTAATAATATGTTGGCCCAAGGTTATAATCACCCAGTTTTATGGTTTTAATGATAACAAAACATATGTGGTTATTTGTACTAATCAAGTTCAAATATTTAAATTTATATCAAGGTTCTAAGGATTCAAGAAGTTTTCTTCCTCTAAAGGAAGGTGTTGGAGACTCAAGAAGACTCAAATACGGGATCAAAACTCAAAGCACTCAACGTCGCTAATGGAGAAGCCCGGTTGAAGATCTGTAGTCACCTAGAGCCTTGAAAGATATTAGTTTGTTAAAGTGTAGAATATGGTAGTAATGCTTAAGAAGTTAAACACACAAAATACACGATTTTGAAAAATATAAGTTTTGGTAGTATCATATTTTGCATGTTTGATTTTGACACATGTCTCATAGTTTTTCTAAATTTTATAACAAGTTTAGAACATGTATTTCATCACCTATACATTACTACATTACCTATAAACTAATACAAAATATTTAGAAAAATATTTGAAACTCAAAAGTTTCTTAAAACTATTTTAGGCCAGCACGGTCGACCACCCGGTCGACCGGTGTCCATTGTAGGCCAATACGGTCAACTGCCCAGTCGACCGGGCCTTTGGCCAAGGGGCGTGCACGTTTGTGCACATTGTCGATCGACCGACCGGTCGACCGCTAACCCTTGCGGTCGACTGATCGGTCGACCGACTGAGAGACCCTAACTCTCGGTTAGGGTCGGTTGACCAGGTCGGTCGACCGACAATTTAAGTTTCTAACTTGAACTGCCGAGCGGTCGACCGCCCAATCGACCAGAGCCAACAGCTCTTTCTAGATGAATGTTAGTTACGGCTGGTCGACCAACAGGCTGCCAGATGACCATAACTGCTAGTTTTTGAATCTTTT
>JAVJIF010028645.1:0-51956 GCA_038442645.1 Agave tequilana
TCTAACTTTTTTACATATACATACACATACACATATACATACAATATATAAAGAGATATATACGCGAGCGCGCACATATAGACAAATACATTACATACACATACACAAACATATGCATACACATTTACATACATACACACATATTTATGTATACGTGCATATACATATAGGTATATGTGCATATACATATACATATAAGCATATGTATGTATGTATGCATGTATGTATGTATGTATGTATTTGTACCTCAACTGTCAGCTGAGAGACTCTGTCAGCTGGCACTGCGAACTTGGTCACAGTCCTAAAATATTTCAGATATTCTCAGTCTAATTAGCATTGCGATCATGATAGCAATCCTCACAAACACTGCAACAATGGTAGCAGTTCTCATAAAAAATACTGCGACCACGGTAGCAATCCTCATGTAAATACTGCGATCATGACAGCAAATCTCAAAAAAATACTGCGATCATGGTAGCGCAGCGATCAGGATCTGTAATTGAGATTCTACTACGTCGCCGCCAGCTAAGAGACTCTCTTAGTTGGGGGCGACGTGGCTGAATCTCAGCCACAGATCCTGCTCGCAGCGCTACCATGGTCGCAGTAATTTTGTGAATGGTCGCAGTAAATTTTGTGAGGACTGCTATCATGGTCATAATAATTTTGTGAGAACTGCTACCGTGATCGCAGTATTTTTTATGAGGATTGCTACCATGATCGCAGTATTTTTGTAAGGACTGCGACCTTAATTGCAGTGTTTTGTGAAGACTGTGACCTTGATCGCAGTATTTTGTGAGGACTCCTACCGTGGTTGCAGTGTTAATTAGACTGTGAATATCTGAAATTTTTTAGGATTGTGACCAGGTCACAGTGCCAGATACCTCATGTGTGTGTGTGCGCGCGCTTGTGCCATTCCGGAAGGATTTGAGACCGAATCCTTCCTACTAAAATACAACCCTACGATCTCCAAATGCAAGATCCATTCCGTTGAAGTTGATCATATTATTTCAAGTAAATAAAATCAAAAATCATGTATTTTGAATACTCTTTGCCCATCAATTAAGTGGGCGCAAACGGAACGGCGAAAATAGCATATTACTTAGATCTACGTTTTAAACATATAAATTCTCGATCTGACCTTCATCATGATCTAACAGTTAAAACTTTATAACCAATTTTGTTTGATTTTGAATATTTTATACGTTAAAATAACCAACTCACTATTTCGATCGTTCATTTTGTGTCTATTTGATGGATGGGCAAAAAGTATTCGAACTACATGATTTTTTTATTTTTAGTTACTTGAAATAATATAATAACTTAAATGGATGGGATCTTAATTCGGATGTTGTAGAGTATACTTGAGTAAGAAGGATGCGGGCTCGAATCTCCTTCGGAATGACACAAGTCTATCTCTCTCCTCCGGAATGACACAAGTCTATCTCTCAGAGAGAGAGAGAGAGAGATAGACTGAGAGAGATAGATTTGTGTCATTCCGGAAGGATTCGAGCCCGCAAC
Source organism: Agave tequilana (assembly GCA_038442645.1). NCBI lineage: Eukaryota > Viridiplantae > Streptophyta > Magnoliopsida > Asparagales > Asparagaceae > Agave > Agave tequilana. Next base: position 1,519 of record JAVJIF010028645.1, read on the forward strand.
CTTTCTACTCAAATGCCAACATCCGACATTCAAATACAAGATCTACTCCGTTGAAGTTGATTTATATTGTTTAAAGTAACAAAAAATAAAAAATCAAGTGTTTTGAATACTTTTTGCCCATCCATCAAGCGGCGCAAATGAACGACCGAAAGTAGTGAGTTAGTTAGATTTATATTTAGAAATTCTCGATCCGGCCATATGATCATAATCCAAACATTTAAAACCTCGACAAACCAATTTTGTTGGGTTTCAAATGTTCTACACCGTTAAACTAACCAACTCACTATTCAGGCAGTTCGTTTTTCTCCTACTTGATGCATGGGCAAACATTATTTAAAATACTTGATTTTTGAGTTTATAGATACTTGAAATAATATAGAGCACTTCAACGGAATGAATTTTGTATTCGGATGATGCATGGTTGTATTTGAGTGGGAAGGATTTGGGCTTGAATCCTTTCGGAACTACATAAGTGTGTGTGTGTGTATTTGAGTGGGAGGATTCCGGCTCGAATCCTTTCGGAACTACACAAATCTGTCTATCTATCTACACACACATATATGAAAACACCTATATACAAAGCATAACTGTGTAGATTTAAATAATGTAAGAATATATATGTGAAAACCCATATAATAAATATTTTTTTATTGATAGTCATCAAATAAAATGTATGATATACATTCTGATGGGATTTGGATCAAAAAAATGTCCCACATCGGCTAAACATAGGAATGGTCTTGAGTATATAAGGATTTGCGCAACTCCACCTAAAAGGCTAATCTTTTAGTAAGGTACCCAAGTCCTTCAATTGGTATCAGAGTCATGCACCAAACTTAGTTTTTGTATGTGGGTGATGCTCGATGATGCTGATCCCCTTAATGGCACAATGGGCATGATCACCCAAATAGCACAAAAAGCGCAATAGGCCCTTGTGAAGCTAATGTCGGGTTCTCGAGAAATGTAATAGTGGTGCTCCTTTACAATGGGCGTGCGCTTACCCACACGGTGTAGATGAGCGACCGGCTGCAGTTGGTACTTCACGTAAGGCGTGTCTGCCCTGCGCAGTAAAGAATTGAATCTCGATCGAGCATTTGGTCTTCTATTATGAAGAAAGTTGAGCTTGCAAGGAGACTCTTTATTCGAGGGGGATTGTTGCGAATAAAATAACTCCCACATCGGCTAGACATGGGGATGGTCTTGGGTATATAAGGATTTGGGCAACTCCACCTAGAAGGCTAGTCTTTTGGAATGGTGTCCCAAGTCCTTCAATTGGTATCAGAGTCATGCTCTGAACTTAGTCGTGTATGTGGGGTGATATTCGATCATATTAACCCCCCAAATTTGGCGCCAAAAGGCGCAGTAGTAGGCCCCTGTTATGCAATATGGCTCGTGAGATATTTGACAGTAGCGCTCTTTTATAATGGGTGTGCCAGCACCCAAGTGGTGTAGAGGAGCAGTCGACTGCATTTGGTGCTTCACGCCTTGGCTCGCGAGATATTTGACAGTGGTGCTCTTTTGTAATGGGTGTGCCGCACCCAAGAGGTGTAGAGGAGCAGTCGACTGCATTTGGTGCTTCACGTAAAGCGTGTCTGCCCCACGCAGTGAAGAGTTGGAGCTCGATCGAGCATTTGATCTTCCATTGTGAAGAAAAGTTGAGCTTGCAGAGAGAATCTTTATTCGAAGGGGACTGTTGGGATTTGGGTCGAAAAAAATAGTCCCACATCGGTTAGACATGGGGATGGTCATCGGTATATAAGGATTTGGGCAACTCCACATACAAGGCTAATTTTTTGGAATAGCGTCCCAAATCCTTCAATTGGTATTAGAGTCATGCCTTGAACTTAGTTGGGTGTGTGGTGTGTGGGTGATGTACGATAATACTGATCCCCTTTCCTCTGGCTGCAGTGCTTCATGTAAGACATCTCTGCCCATGCAGTGAAGAATTGGATCTCGATCGAGCATTTGATCTTCTAATGTGAAGAAAGTTGAGCTAGATTTTTTATTCGATGGGGGATTGTTGAAAATTTGGGCAACTCCAATTAGAAGATTAGTCTTTTGAGATAGTGTCCCAAGTCTTTCACGTTTTTATTATGACAATAATTAAATATAATTTTTTAGTCTTTGCTCACATGACCTTTCTGCGCACCCTTGCTTTCTCGTAGACCCCCGCTGGCCTACAGAGATACCCCTCCTCTGGTGCACAATGGTCATCAACAGAGCAAACACACAGCCCATCAAGTGCGCACCCTTTCTTCACTATTGCAGGCTCCTCCTCTCTCAGCCCCACTACTGCATCACTCCAGTCCGAAGAGAACAGTGCCCCCCGCACACCACCCCCCGCCCCCCCCCCCCCCCCCCCCCCCCCCACCCCCACCCCAACACCAAACCTATGCATCACGTCCACAAACTTATCCAACCTCGTTCCCATCTTCTCTCTCAGCCCAATGAACCCCACATTCCTATTCTCCCCCAAGTGTGGTAGACCGTTGTACTTGAACAACATCACCTGCTCGATCTCCTCCATCACATCTTCGTTCAGTCGCGGTTTGTTAGGATCTCTGGATCGGTAGTACGACATGTCGATGTCCACCGAGTCCTCAGTCTTACCGAGGTAGGCAGTGGATTTTTTCATGAACCTGATGAGGAATCCGAAGTAAAGATCAATGGCGCAGAGAGCGATGGGGTTTGTTTCGCGTAGCTTCTTGACGTCGGTGAGGAAGCTGGTGATGTTGGAGAAAGGGATGCTGGCCGTGGTCTGATGAGCGAAGTATGCTTCAATCCCATGAGCAGGCAGTCTGGAGATAGTCCACAGGTCCAGTCAAACATGATCCTAGGCAACATTGATATGTTTAGCTGAAGCAAACAGAAAAGAAAAAAAAAATACAGTTGGATCGATTAGAAATTATAGCAGCAAATTATCGATCACCTGAAGCTTGCAAATCACTTTGATATCCGATTACTGGGCAGCCCTCAAATTTTCCAGTGTTCTTGTTCTTAAGTCCCAAGCCCATTGCAACTCCAATCATCAGTTAGTCGGTTGTCGAGCATTTTAGACTTGCATTTCCTGTCATCTCTGCTTGATTTTTCTGACACAAAAAAGAGAGGAGTCAAATAGAGAACACTAACAAATATTGGTTGCGTAAAACGAAGTAGCCTTATGATTAGGTCTAATTGTGCACGATTTAGGATAAGTGGAGAAAGCTTGTTTGCGCCAGTCCTAAAATTTCATCTGTTACCTCTTTAGCTCATAATATTCACTCATTTATTTTTATTAAGCCCGAGTCCGACCACTTATTAATCAGACTTGAACTCCATGGCCTTAGCCATGTATGAATAAACATGAGCCTTTCATGATAAATTCTAACATAATATTAAAATGAAATTTATTATAATATGTATTTTGCTTTACTTAATCAAATTTAGAATACATATCAAACAGAGAAAAAAGGTTCATGGCTATGTCTCAGAGAGGATTTACTAATCATATAAAAGAGTAAAATGTATTTACTGTTTAACCAAATATATTTTTTTCTTTCACAAATCATTTCATAAGATTCATTATCAATGTCATGTACAAAATAATCCAAAAAAACAAAGTATGTATAAAGATAACATTAATATTCATTTGTGCCATAAAGTAATGAGAGACGTGACCGGGTGGCTTAATGATATCCTTTTTTAACATAACTTGAGCTTAAATATTCCGACCTGATTAAAAATTGTTAGAGCTCGGCTAAGCTGACCCGAAATCATTGGAAGCACGTTAATAATGATGTTGATGCAGTATCAAAATCGTCAAAATGCAGGTTCAGTTGCAGCGAAACGATCAGTCTAAGACTCTATAGGGTCTGTTTGGTTGTCGTAATTGACCGTAATTCATAAGTCGTAATTGGTAAAGTCTTTTACAGTTATAAATGAAATACATGCATGTAAATTTTACGGTGTTTGGTTGGTATTATAAAGTTGGAAGTTGGAAGTGTATTATATTTCACGGTGTTTGATTGTCGTAATGTGTAAGTTGTAAGTGAAAAAGTTGACCTCAAAATTAATTATTTGGTGATTTAAAAAGTTTTAATATTGCAAATAAATATTAAAAATGATAAATATTAAAAAAAATAATATTAACATAAAAAAACAATACAAATTTGTATGACCACAAAATTAATTGTAACTGGGCTGTAAGTGAGTGAGAATTGGATTGCAAGTGAGTGGTAGTTGAGTTGCATGAGTCTTTTACGAATTACGGTCCAAACAAACGTTGTAGTTGTAACTGAGTTGTAACTCATTTACGAATCACAGACTTTTACGTCATTTACGGCGGAACAAACAGCTATGAGTAACATGGTGGGAAAAGAGTGAGAGAGAGACCTACGTCCCTGTTAGCGAGCAGTACAGATGCATTCTGCAGCTGGAGCCCTACAAAATCATTCACCCCTTCTCCTGCTGTCGAGGCTGGAACCTTGTAATCATACCGATAGATCGCTTGTCCTTTTGATGGGTACCAGCTGATGTCCCCGTAGTGGGTGTTCTTCGCAAAATCGACGATCTTCTGCTCAAGTCCTTCGTCTTCCTGTACTTTGTAGGCGATCGACCTCTTGAACATCGGCTCCAATTGGAGTGTAATCTGCTCGTCACACCAAAAATACATAGCAATAGCAATCTAGTGTTAGTAGCAGAAGAAACTGACTGGTGTATTTTGTTTTTAGAAGTTTTGATGTATATTTCATGCTCTTTAATAAAACAGATTAGATATTTATCTCTCTGTGATTTCTTAAAAAAAACAATGATTGGACGTGTAACAGTTTTGAACATAGTTATTAGTAAGAAGAAGGGGTTCGGCTCATGTGTGTGAACCACACACACATACAATAAAAGAGTCAATCACGTATTGACACGTGAATTGATCTTTTTATGATATATTTTGTGTGTGACCCTTTTATTTTACCTGAGAAATAACACCGAGCACACCGAGATGAACTTTTGCGGCCAAAAGGTCAGGATCACTTCTTTTGAGGTCCACAATCTTAGCATAATATCCATTCACCGGAGTCCGGACTGGGACCACCGGTCTCATCCCCACGACGTACTCGTGCGCCACCTTATGGCGAATGCGGCAGGGCCAGCCCGTGCGCGGCCGCAGCGTCAAGCAACTCCCTCAATTTGATACCGGCCTCCACGGTCATCCGACCACGCGCGGCATCAACGCTCACCACTTTGTTCAGCCTCTCCGAGCTGATCACGAGCCGGGCCCCGCATGGGCCGCCGGAGCACGACAGCTTGGGATGCTGTGGGAGTAGGCCGTGCCCACCCTCATGTGTTGATTCTTGGAAGCTGCAGCTGAGACAGTGAGGAGGAGCTCGTGCTCGGTGCACGGGTATGCGACGGACGCCACCTGGCAGACAGAGCGGTCGGGGAAGGTAGCGTAGACGTCGGTGACGTTGCAGTCGGCGGTGCCGGTCAAGCAGTGGACCACGGGCTCTGGTGGGCTAGCATGTGTGATCAGTATTAGTAAGAATGTGGCTAGGGTCAGAACTAGCGGGATTTGGCCTTGTTGGCACATAATTGGCATCATGGTTCACTTTGCGCTTAGGGCCTATGAGACGGGTTTAAGAAGTTGGCCAGTTTTTATAGTTGAGGACATGATTCTGATTCTGATAGCCAGTGATCAACCCTAGTTTGGGATCAGATTTTGTGGTTGCCGTATTCTCTCTGATGTTTGTTGTGACTGTGGTCTGATTCACATGATGTTTTTATGCATGTGCGTGTTTAATTTACGATAACTTTTTTTCTTTGTGTTGTTTTTTTTTGGATATTTTCATTTAAAGTTTATTAATGAAACACGTCAATTTTTTTTGGTTCACCGTTTTTCTAAAAAAAAATTAATTAATTAAGATCAGCTTGTGTACAGCAATGAGCACGGGAACTGGCTATGTAAATGTCTAAAACCAATAGCAGTTGATATGTACAATATTTGCTTTAATTAGTTCCATCTCATTTTAGAATTTCTTCCAGGTTATTTTTGAGTAAAACTTGTGCGATTACATGAGGGGAGTGTGAGAGAGAAGAGAAGCAACACTTTTATTATATTTATTTCTCTATTTATCCTTTTAAGAGTGAAAGGGAGAAAAAAAGTCCCCCTAGAGAGAGAGAGAGAAGACTAAATGAAATTTACCACACCGATAGAAGAGAGTTTCACGAAGGAAAAAGGAATTTACTGAGAAGATAAATAATAAAATTCTAATTGGCCTTCTAGTTCTTTTTTATGTACTTAGATCAATTTTTACAAGCTTTTATTATTTTATTCTTTACTTAATCAATTTGAATAGTTGAGTAATTAGGCTACAATTTCTGTATTTTAGTTTAAAATTTTCCTTGTTATTAGTAATAGGACGGTTCCAACGATAACGCCACTCACGCGATCGGCCATGGACTATAATTTCGGCAAGTTGTCAAATGTCTGTTTGGTTTTATTATTTACAATAATTGTCAGTTGATTTTTTTTTTTTTTTTTGAGATACATGTGTCAATAAGTGATTAGTTCTCATAGATACCGGTAGTCAATGAGGGGTTCGGTTCATGTGTTGAGCCACACACATACAATAAGAGAACCAATCACTTATTGACACATGTATCTTCTTATAATATGTTATGTGTGTGAGTCTCACACACATGAACTGAACTCGTTAATGAGAAGTGCTCTTTAAAAGCACACAACAATCCCGTTTGGTCTATTGGTAATAAGTTATACCCCGCTCTTCAGTGAGAGATTTCAAGTTTGATTCTCGTAATTGCTGAATTAAGATATTTAATTTGAGTAATTAGTCTGAGAGTGTTGTGGGCCGGACAATGACCTCGATCCTGTTTCTCCAAAAAATAGAGTAATAAAAACAAAATCCTACATCTCAAATCGAGACTGTTTTCTATTATTATATATTCACTTATTTATTATTGTTGTTATTTTCAGAAAGATAATAGAAAATGACCGCAAGTTATTTGTATAGAAGTCAAAATCAAATAGAGTAGCAATTGGCACCTAAAGAATAATAAAATCATACTTGTTGGCTGTTGATTAGTGGACAGATGAAAGCTGTCGATTGTTTTTAATGGAGTAAACGGTTGGATAAAATATTCCCGCCTTTTAATTATGAGCTTTGAATTAAACTTCTCGAAGTGTACATGAGATGTAAAAATTGATTATGAAAGACAAATTATCTCTCATTTTGTTATTGAATACGTATGAATCCTCATGTATTTCTTTTCCAAGATAATGTATATACTAGCGCATTGGCAAGCATAGTAACATTCTCATATGCAAACATGTCAAGCTGCATTGCCAAACAGAATTTGAAATCTCAAAAAAATTGCATAATATACAAAGGAAATTCCTACTCCTGACTTCAGGTTTATTGAAAGCTGATTGTGAAGTTAATTTGCCAAACTTTGGTTCACATTATTTATCTATTTTAGGATTTTCTTTATACATTCTAAAATTTTGATACACACACACACTAATGGTATTGTCAATATAGTAGTACATGTCGTATACTACCTGCTAGTTATTAACATATTTAGATTAGAGATGGCTAATGGGGCGGGTCGGCCCGCTGCGACCTGCCTCGCCCCGTCCTGTACGACCCGTTTAGGTCGCACAGGTCGGGTTGCGAGTCAACCCGAATTGACCCATCCCGTGTAAACGGGACAGGTCAGATTCGTCCCGTGACGAATCACGGGACGAATCGGGTCGGAAAATTTTTTCCCAACCCCTCATCTTTCTTTTTATGTTTTAAAAAGTCCTATGTTATTATACATGTGTGTAGGGAAAATTAATTTCAGAACCCCCTATTTTATTTATTTTATTTTATTTAACCGTCAACAACTCCAAAAATTGCTACTGGGGTAAATTTGAAATTTTCAAAAATAAAATAATATTAAAATCTGAGACGAGTTGGACCCGTCCCGGCGAATCCGGTAACGAATCGGGTCTAGACCCGATTCGTTTTCCCGATTTCTTGATTCGTCTCGTTTTGATTCGTTACGAGACAGGTTCAACCCGTCTCATAACGAATTCGTTAGCTAACAGGACGAATCAACCCGATTCGTCCTGTTAGCCATCCCTAATTTAGATCCGTCAGCCCTTGACACGGGCCCCTTGTAGTATTGAGAAGTACAATAATTGATAGAATAAATAATAATATTTTCTTATAATCTAAGATTGTTCTCTAGTGGAACTAAAGTAATTGTTTTAACTATAATCAGAATCACAATTAAGTCAAAAGTCTAAAAAATACAGACCCTCTTCGTTTTTAGAACAAAAGTGGTGGTAAGTATTAGTGTGTGTATCAAAGTATCTTCCTATGTTTGGGACTCATGATATGAGATTGGTTTTGTTCTTTAATGGTATTATAGTGTTTTTTTGTAATTTTATTATCTATTCAGTAATAAAGCAGGGTGGACTTTCTCACCTTTTACTTGTAAGAAAGAGAAGCAAGTGGTGATAACTATTTTAAGATCATGCCAAAAAAAAAAAAAAAAAAAAAAAAATCTCTCCCTTAACTTTTAATCTGGATTGCATAAATCAAAAAACGACATTAGAGATCTCAAGAGCTCCCTTTGAGCCACTATTTTATACTGTAGCGAACGACAAAAGAGTTGGGACGGTTTGAACTTGGATTTGACCAGAACCCCTCTAATGGATTAGTTCCTTCGAGGGGAGAGAGTGATTATACTCCGTCTCCTGTGCAAGGCATCACATTGAAAAAGAGAAAGTATGAGGTCCCCTGTGGTTGGCATTGTGGTCAAGAGCATGGCCGTTAAGAGCTTTGCTCTTCATCGGTGTGCGCTTCGAAACCTTGTGTGCGCGATATATTCAATTAAATATAGATCGATCGTTATGACTCCTGATTATATAATTAAATTCCGGTGTGCAGTGATTAACTAGCGGAGAAAAAATAAAAGAAAGAAAGAAAGAGAAAGAATGACTGCTCACAGAGCATTGAATGGTCTCTCCACGCTAAAAAAAATAATAATAAATTAGAATGTAGGTTGTAGCTTGTACATCTCTTGTCTATTGTAAAGAGATGGCACTTGCTTCACACTAAAAACCCATTTTCGTAAAAAGTTAGTGAATGAATTATACCTAAAAGATGCTAGGTCTTTTATGATATTAAAGGACACATTAGTCATTTCGGGGATGAGTTTTTTAGGGTTTTATTACAATTTATATATGGTGGTTGTAGAGAAGTGGATAAATCCCACAAAATATGGATAAATCATTGACATATAGGTTTAAAATTAACTCTAAATACATCTCCGAATTTGCACGTGGGCTAATGCCTGTGTGAGCGGGGAATGTAGGAGGAGATTTCCCATGGGCTTGGGACCAAACGCAATAAAATTTGAAGGCACCGCGAGGGGAAAAGAAAAAAGAAAAAAGAAAAGAGAAGAAAAGAAAAACACTGATTACTTACTAGGCCTATGTGGACAAATATGGGTGGGGATGATAATGCACCTTGGTCGACAGGGGGCCCGGGTCAGCCCCAGCGTCAGCCCTAAAAACTTTGAAGCCTTGGTTTCCGTGCCAACCTTAGCTCAGAGTCTTTAACTATGGGGCCGTTTGTTTATCATAAAAATTCGCAATTCGTAAATAATTTATAACCTAATTATAATTACGGTGTTTGTTTAAACCGTAATTCATAAAAGGCTTACGTAACTCAACTGTTACTCATTTGCAACTCAATTACCACTCACTTATAGATCAGTTACAGTTAATTTTGTGGTGATACAAATTTATATTATTTTTTTTATGTTAATATTAATTTTTTTAATATTTAGTATTTATAATATTTATTTGCAATATTAAAACTTTTTAAATCACCAAATAGTAAATTATGTGATCAATTATTTCACTTACGGACACATTACGACAACCAAACAGCGTAAAACACAATACACTTTTCCACTTATAACTTTATATTACTAATAAAATATCATAAAACTTACATACTGTAACTCATTTATAACTGTAAAAGATTTTATCAATTCTGACTTACAAATTACGATCAATTATAGCAACCAAGCAGACCCTATGCCGGCCCCAACCTCAGCCTTAGGCTTTTGGCCCGGGCCCTCTCTTTTCCGATGACCGACACCACCACCAGTGGATTTCTCACCGATTCCCTCAGTTTTGAGTAGAATTCCGCCATCGTTTTCGTCAATTATTTATTCTCCTTTAACCCTGCATCTCCCATCTCTAATCGTTAATTCCCCTCCCCCCTCTCTCTTGTGGCGTACATCATCAAACAACTCACTCCACCCTCTTCACAGCTAGCTTAGCTCTGCCATGGCTTTAGGCACATGGCTCTCCAAGGTCAAGTCCGCTCTTCAATCCACCATGATCAACAACCACCAGGACAATACCAATAGCAAGAAGAAGTCGAGCACCGGCATCCTCACCTTCAAGATCTCCACCCTCATGTCCAAAGCTCGTCCACCTCTGGCGATCCCTCTCCAATGTGTTGAAAGATAAACTCAAACAAAGTCCCTTGGAGTTCCCAATACAATATTAATTAAGGAGATGAGAGGTCAAATGCATTATGTAGTTTGTAATTACCAAGAGTCATTGTGAGGAAGTTTAAGAGTCATTGTGTGTGGAATTCCAATATGTGTGGAATCTCAAGAGTCATTAGGAGTCTATAAATAGTGTTGTCATCCTTGAATGAAAAGAGTGAGCAAGAGTTTGATAGAAAAGAAATTTTTGTGTTCTTGCTCCTTACTCCTCCTCCTCATATTTCTAGTTCTTCTTGTGCTAACAAATTAGTATCAGAGCAAGGTGAAGCTTGAAGCTTCTTTGAGAGGTGATTCCCATTGTGAAGCTTGAAGCAAGGTGAAGCTTGAAGCTTCTTTGGGAGGTGATTCCCATTGTGAAGCTTGAAGCTTGAAGCAAGGTGAAGCTTGAAGCATCTTTGGGAGGTGATCCCATTGTGAAGCTTGAAGCTTGGAGAAGACCGCCCCTACCACTTCGTACAAGTGCTGAAGGCGAAGGCGAGTACAAGTGCTAAAGGTGAAGGCGAAGACAAGTTGCCGAAGGCGAAGTTAAGTGCGAAGGCAAAACTAAGTACCAAAAGTAAAGACAAGTGCTGAAGGTGAAGACCGTCGGTGACAGCCATGGCAAATTCCGGGAGTACACTGCTGGGACAAAAGCCTACACCGCTGGGGCAGATGCCGCTACCACGCCTCACAAAGACGAACTATGACAATTGGAGCATTCAGATGCGGGTGTTGCTTGGTGCACAAGACGCGTGGGAAGTAGTTGAGAACGGCTACACAGAGCCGGCTACTACTGATAACATGACGCCGAATCAGTTAAAGGCGTTGAAAGAAACGCGCACGAAAGACAAGACCGCTCTCTACTTCTTATTCCAAGCGGTAGATGAGTCGGGGTTCGAGAAGATTGCTAGTGCGGCAACTTCGAAGGAGGCATGGGAGATTTTGCAAAAAGTCTTCAAAGGCGCCGACCGTGTTAAACAAGTGCGGCTTCAAACTCTACGAGGTGAATTGGAGGCCATGAAAATGAAGGAGTCAGAAGGAGTATCTGACTACATCACGCGTGTACAAACGGTGGTGAATCAACTCAAACGCAATGGAGAAACCATAACCGATTCAAGGGTCGTGGAGAAGATTCTGCGGTCATTGACCGAGAATTTCGAAAATGTTGTATGCGCAATTGAGGAGTCGAAGAATCTGGAGGAGATGACCATAGATGATCTCGCTGGTTCTCTCGAGGCGCATGAGTAACGGAAGAAGAAGAAACAAGATCTGCTCGAAGAGGCCTTACAATCTAAGGCAACTATCAAGGAGGACAAGACGATGTATGCCCAGCAAAACTGGCGTGGTCGAGGACGCGGCCGTGGAGGTCGTGGTTACGGTAGAGGCTGCGGACGCGGAGACAACTCGAAAGAAAAGGACCAGCCGAGCCAAAAAATTGGCGTGGTCAAGGACGCGGTCGTGGTAGAGGCGGCCGGTCAAATCGTCAAAATGTCCAGTGCTACAAATGCGGCAAATATGGACACTACGCAAAAGAGTGCTACTCCGACAAAAAGATAGAAGAAAATGCGAAACTAGTCACGGAAGAGAAGATAAGAGACGATGGTGTTCTCATGATGGCCTATAAAGACATTATTCCTGATAGCGACTCGGTCTGGTATCTCGATACAGGCGCTAGCAATCACATGAGTGGGCACAAACATCTCTTTATGGAGATCCAAGAGATAGAAGATGGGCACGTGTCATTTGGAGATGCGTCGAAGGTTCAAGTCAAAGGCCGAGGAAAAATACGCTTTTCTCAAAAGGATGGCAAAGAAGGGACAATTGAGGATGTCTACTATGTGCCTGACATGAAAAGTAATCTCCTTAGCATGGGCCAACTATTAGAGAAGGGATATTCGATCTTCATGAAAGATCGAATGTTACACTTGAAAGACAAAGGAGGCCGGTTACTTGCACGAGTGGAGATGGCCAAGAATCGGATGTTCAAACTCAACTTGAGAAGTGTGCGAGAAAGGTGCTTGCAAGTCAACATGGATGACAAAGTCTCGTTGTGGCACTTGCGGTTCGGACACTTACATTATGGCGGCCTAACAGAATTAGCAAAGAAGCATATGGTCCACGGGTTACCAGATATGGACTACACCAAGAAATTTTGCGAAGGGTGTGTACTTGGCAAGCAAACAAGGAACACTTTTCAGAAAAGGGCGGAATATCGTGCAAGGAGTTCTCTCGAGTTGGTACATACCGATATATGTGGCCCGATCACACCTAAGTCATTCAGTGAGAAGAGGTACTTTATCACCTTTTATTGACGACTACACAAGGAAGACTTGGGTTTACTTCATGAAAGAAAAGTCCGAGGCACTCGAGGTGTTCAAGAAATTCAAGATGTAAGTAGAGAAGACAACTGGTCTTTATATCAAGGCCTTACGATCGGACAGAGGCGGAGAGTACATGTCAACTGCTTTCAAAAGCTACTGCGAGGAACAAGGAATCAGAAGATTCTTGACTGCACCATACTCACCTCAGCAAAATGGTGTGGCCGAGAGGAAAAACCGGACTATTCTTGATATGGTTCGGTCGATGTTGAAGAGCAAAAACATGCCAAAAGAATTTTAGGCAGAAGCGGTGCAATGTGCTGTGTATGTACAAAATCGGTACCCACATGCGAAGATGGGAGATCAAACACCCCAGGAAGCTTGGAGCGGACGAAAACCAACCGTATCACATTTGAGAGTATTCGGTAGTGTGGCCTATGCGCACGTACCGGATCAAAGAAGAACCAAGCTAGATGACAAGAGTAAGAAGTACGTGTTCATCGGGTATGACGAGAAGACAAAAGCTTTCAAGTTATTCGATCCGATCGAAGAAAAGGTGGTTGTAAGCCGAGATGTGCAAGTGAATGAAGAAAGCGCATGGGATTGGAACAACAAAAAAGAGGTGACGCAGGAGGAAGAAATAGAAGAATCAAACTCTGCACCGATAATCAAACAGACAAGCCCTCCGACATCTGATGATGAAGAAGAACCAAGACAACCGAAGATGCGAAGCTTGCAAGATCTATACGAGACAACCAGCGAAGTACACTTGATATGTCTTCTAGCGGATGCTGAGAATATCACTTTTAAAGAAGCAGTGAGAGATAAGAAATGGCAAGCCGCGATGGATGAAGAAATAAGTGCTATTGAAAGAAATGAAACTTGGGAGTTGGTGGAGTTGCCGAAAGGACATCAACCCATAGGAGTAAAATGGGTGTATAAGAAAAAGATGAATGCCCAAGGTGAGATAGAAAGATATAAGGCACGTCTAGTAGCAAAAGGCTATGACAAAAGGCTGAGATTGATTATGATGAAGTCTTTGCTCCAGTCGCGAGGATGGAGACAATTCGGCTTCTTATATCCCAAGCAGCACAATTCAAGTGGCCAATCTATCAAATGGACGTGAAGTCAGCATTTTTAAATGGTGTGCTTGAAGAAGAAGTATATGTGGAGCAACCTCCTGGATACATGAAAGCCGGGAAGGAGAAAAAAGTGTTGAAGTTAAAGAAGGCGCTATATGGGCTGAAGCAAGCGCCGCGAGCATGGAATACCCGAATCGACACCTATCTCAAAGGGAACAGGTTCATGCAATGTCCTCATGAGCATGCATTATACGTGAAGAAGAAAAAGGTAACTTGCTGTTTGTTGCTCTTTATGTTGATGATCTCATATTCATGGGGAATAATGAGGAGATGATAAAAGACTTCAAAGAAGCGATGACTCGGGAGTTCGAGATGACAGATTTGGGGCTGATGAAGTATTTTCTTGGTCTTGAGGTTAAGCAAGGAAAATCGGGAATATTTGTGTCCCAAGAGGCGTATGCAAAAGACATTTTGAAGAAAAACAAGATGGAAGATTGCAACCCGGTAGCAATACCGATGGAACTTAGTGCGAAACTCTCAAAATTTGATGAAGGAGATCGAGTGGATGCAAACAAATACCGGAGCTTAGTTGGGAGCCTACGGTATCTCACACGCACAAGGCCTGACATTGCATATATTGTCGGGATAGTGAGTCGGTTCATGGAGGAACCGAAATACTCACATTTGAAGGTTATCAAGAGGATTCTTCGATACATTCAAGAAACTGTATCACTCGGGTTATTCTACTCGGAGACACATGAATATAAACTGGTGGGTTACTCTGACAGTGATTGGTGTGGAGATATAGATGATCGAAAAAGCACATCGAGATATGTGTTTTATATGGGAGACACAGCTTTCACATGGGTCTCAAAGAAGCAGCCAATAGTAACCTTATCAACATGCGAAGTAGAATATGTGGCAGCATCATGGTGCGTGTGTCACGCAATCTGGCTGAGAAATTTGCTATGTGAGCTAAAACTCCAGCAAAACGAAGCGACCGAAATACGAGGGACAACAAATCAGCAATTGAGTTGGCAAAGAATCCGGTGCACCATGAAAGGAGTAAACATATAGATGTTCGTTTCCATTTCATACGGGAACATGTGAAGAAAGGTAAAGTGCGACTGAGTCACGTTGCGAGTCGTGATCAAGTGGCAGATATCTTTACAAAGCCGCTACCAACATCGCTATTCGAAAATTGCAAGAAGATGATTGGAATGAAGGATGAAAAATGTTTGAGTTTAAGGGAGGAATTTGTTGAAAGATAAACTCAAACAAAGTCCCTTGGAGTTCCCAATACAATATTAATTAAGAAGATGAGAGGTCAAATGCATTATGTAGTTTGTAATTACCAAGAGTCATTGTGAGGAAGTTTAAGAGTCATTGTGTGTGGAATTCCAATGTGTGTGGAATCTCAAGAGTCATTAGGAGTCTATAAATAGTGTTGTCATCCTTGAATGAAAAGAGTGAGCAAGAGTTTGATAGAAAAGAAATTTTTGTGTTCTTACTCCTTACTCCTCCTCCTCATATTTCTAGTTCTTCTTGTGCTAACACAATGCCCAGATCTCGCCTCCGCCACGACACCATCTCGCCCTTGAGGGTGTCCGCAAGGTCATCTCTGACGACTATGCCTTCCTTCTCGGCCTCGCTTACGCCGAGCTCGCCAAGACCCTCCCGCCTCGCCGCGGAATCCTAAATTCTCTTTAATTATCACTATCAGCTGCTCAATTCTCTCTCGGGTTCATGTTTGGATCAGTCGTCCTCAATCTCTGCTGCTATAATTTTCCCAATTCATTGATTCGTTTAGGACTTTTTAAATCTGCTTTATGGGCTTATGTTGTTACAGATTTTTTAAATTCTGCTTTATGGGCTTAAAGGGTTGTTGGGGCTTTCATAAGGACCGGGGCCGAGCCGAAGGTAAGCCCCAATCCCGTATTTAGCCCCAATCCCAGCCCATTATTACGAGGCCGGGGTGGGTCATTATAGGCCGGGTCAGGGGATACATGGGCCTACCCGGACCCAATTATCATCGCCAAATATGGGCTAATAATGTAATTTCACCAGCACAACCCATTATAATCGACCAATAGCCCATAAACCCCACCCTAAATCTAACGGCTCCGGCTCAATCTCTCCTCTCATATAACCTCTCGTCCGGCTCTCCCCTTATTTCTCGCCCCCAAAACCCTAACCCTTGCCGCCGCCGCCCACAACCCGCCCCCCTCACCATGACAACCCGCTTCAAGAAGAACCGGAAGAAAAGGGGCCACGTGAGCGCTGGCCACGGCCGTATCGGCAAGCACCGTAAGCATCCTGGCGGTCGAGGTAACGCCGGTGGCATGCACCACCACCGCATTCTCTTCGATAAGTACCATCCTGGCTATTTCGGCAAGGTCGGTATGCGGTACTTTCACCGCCTCAGGAACAAGTTCCATTGCCCCACCGTCAACGTCGACAAGCTCTGGTCGCTGATACCGGAGTCGGTGAAGGAGCAGATTGCGTCCGGATCTGCCCCGATGATCGACGTGGGGCAGTACGGCTACTTCAAGGTGCTCGGCAAGGGAATGCTGCCCGAGGGGAAGCCCGTCGTCATCAAGGCCAAGCTCGTTTCCAAGACCGCGGAGAAGAAGATCAAGGAGGCCGGCGGCGCTGTCGTTCTCACTGCTTGATAGCTGGTTTTGGTACTACTACTTCTGATAACGGTTTCTTTTTGCGGGATATTTAGTGGTGTCTATTTCTTTTTCTTAATGAATGTTAAAATTTTCGATGTTGGAGCTCAATGTTTGTTTTTTATTTGGATCGTACTGTGGTTAAAAATCTTATATGGATCTGTTCTTTCTGCCTATATATTTAGTTTATATTTTTGGGTTGATAGTTCTTATATGCAGTTTCATTCTAGTTAAATATTTTTAGCTCTGAGTGTTTGTTCGTATTTAATTTTGCTGTAGATGTGTATTTTTGTCATAATTCAGTGTGCTACCTCTTTTGGGTTTATATTGTTAAGTGCTAGGTTCAGTGCCTGATAGATTGAGTGATGTTTGATGCATTTATTGATCAAATTATGAGACAATGGCTTGATTTTATATATTAAGATTGTCTGTTTGTATACTGTGTTCTGTTGGTTAATTGTGATGATATGTCATTAGCAATGGGTGATAGAAGATGGAAATTTTATGCAGTCTTTTCGTGGGTATTACATTCTTATGTAATAAAGAAATGAGTAGTTAGAATTAATAAGTAAGTCGATTAACTTAATGACTAATCTGTAGTGGAAATCATCTGGATTCTATAATACATTTAGTTTTGACAAGTAATTTGTCACTAAACAAGTAGTAAACCTTGTTTGTTTAGGTGGTGGGTATCCCCTCAACAGGTATTATCTTCCATTTGGCATTAAGTCTGTATCCCTGATAGAAGCTACCTTCATACTTAGCAGCTAAATGAGGGTTTTTATACACTATCCCTAAGGCTCATTTCAGTAGATTTGGGCTTGCCATGGTTCAAACTTCCAGTTGAATAGTGAAATTTATATTCTTTAAACACTCTGTTAGGTTGTCCTTTGGCAAGCGAGGATCCTTGATACTTCTCTTTTGCCTTCTTTTCCTCCAACTAAACACCGTTGCAACTCTAGCTACTTTTATGTGTGGGATGACAAGGAGCAAACTCCATTTATTTGTGCACCCAAACCAGGGTTATCTTTAATCTGACACTTTGTGCAAAAAAACAGCTTTTAGACAGTCTGTGGATATTTTCAGTTTTGCTATTTGGCTCCCAATTCGTCTCCCGATCAATCTCCTATCCAACGTGGCAAGCCACGTGGCGGCACACATGGCAAGCCCTGTGGCTCAACCAAAAAACTGAATAATACCCCAGTTTCCCCCTCTCAGAAAGAACCTTAGCTCTCTCTCTCTCTCTCTCGCTCTCTCTCTCTCTCTCTCTGTGACCCCAACATCATCGCCACCATCCCCTCGCCACCGCCCTCAGCCCCTCGCCGCACGCCCACTCTCTCTCTCTCTCTCTCTCTCTCTCTCTCTTCGCAACAAAAATTCCTAGTTCTCTCTTGATCTCCAAATTCATCGCCGCAAGCCCGTCGTCGCGTGCACATGGCCTGTTGTCTACCCGCGATCGTGATCTCAGGCAGAATTTCCTTCTCGATCTCTCAAAGGTCGCTCTTGCCGAAGTGGAAGTTTGTTAGACCAGTAAACATTATCACAAATTACTCTTAGGGGCTGTTTGGTTGCAAGGAAGTGGGCTGAAGTAAGGAAATAGGGAAGTATAATTGCTCACTTCCCTATCTATCCAAACACCAGAAAAGAAAAATAAGAAAACCTCTTTTCCTTTTATCTTTTCTCTTTTACACAACCATTTCCTCACTTTCAGAGTGCTACAGTTAATTTTGTGGTCATGTAAATCACATTTGTAATAAATTGTAGCACAAAATAGTTAATTTTTTTACCATGTAAATCTCACTTGCATTCTAATTACAGTCTATTATTTATTTTTCTTAATTAATTTTTATTTTAATATTATTTTACGGTCAATTTTGTGGTCAACTTTTCCACTTCCACTTTCACATTACCATCCAAACACCGGAAAAGACAAAATATTTTCCAAACCACACTTCCCAACAACATCCAAACACCGGAAAACTTACTAACCAATTCCCAAGTTCCAAAGGGAATTATTACTACTTCCTCAATTCCTCACTTTCTCACTTCCACCCTTAACCAAACAGGCCCTTACAGGAGCAGTGGCGGACCCACGTGGGAGAAAGTGTATGCGGTTGCCCTCACTGGAAGTTGGGTTAACTAAGTAAATAACCCAAGTACTCGATCATTTCTCCTAATCTCACCATCACAATTACAAGTCTTTAACCGTGTTAACCATGTCAATCCTACATAAAACAAAGACAAAATATAGAGATGAAAGAAGTCATGAGAATGTGAGGCAGTCAAATCATATCTTCCGTATCGTAGACGTCCATGATGTCACCTTCCAAAATAACAAAAAAATAATTTGTGAACTGCTGTCATGGTCGCAGCCTTCGGAAAAAGACTGCGACCTTGGTGTTTTTCTGAGAACTGTTTCCATGGTCGCAGTCTTTTCTAAGGACTGCTACTATGGTCGCAGTCCTAATTATACTGAAAATATATAATTTTTTAGGATTGTGACCATGTCACAGTGGATTGCGACCATTTTTTTTGTAATATCAAAACTTGGAATATGTTGTTTGATTTTTTATAAATTTTCAATTTTAGTTCATAATGTTTTCGCCCCCACTTAGTGAAAATCCTGCGTACGCCACTGTAAAGGAGGCTCTTCCCTCCATCTAAAATCATTCAGTTGCATTTTGCCTAGATGATCCAAACAATAACTAAATCAAAGAATTCATGTAAACAACAACAGAAAGAAGAAGGGATTGAATCAATAGAACACCAACTTTATTTTCGTATGTTAGCAGCACTTGATTGGGGAGATGAGGAGGTAGAGTTTTTCACGAGCTCAGGAGGGATTTCGTGGTTGATATCTGAGCGAGAGAAGGTGTCAGGCGGCGATCTCGAGAGGGCGACGGCGAAGTCGATAGGGATTTCGTAGTCAGGTCGTGGTCGAGCTTTGAGATCGAGAGGGTGTCACAGCGATGAGCTCGAGAGGGATTTCGTGGTCGAGATCTGAGATCGAGAGGCCAAGAGGGTGTCGGGGCGGCGAGCTCGAGAGGGAGGGACGCGACCTCGAGGGCCGGCGACGGAAGACGATCAGCGGCGAAGGGAGGTCCCTCGTCTCAGTTTTGAAATTGAGAGAGAGAGGGAGGGAAAGGAGACGGCGAGGGAAGGCGGCAACGAGCGGCGACAGATGGGGGCGAGGGGACAACCCAGGATGTGCTTCCCCAGATCTGAAAAAATAGAGAGAGGGAGCTAGGGAAAAATTGATTTTGTTGAATTTGATGGTGATGTGGCATGCCACATGTCAAGCAGGAGACAAACCGGGAGTTTAAGAGGGGACCCAAATAGCATTTTTGGGATATTTTAATTGTGTTCTATGACTTTTCCAGGCATCCATCTTATGCTTCTCTTCCTTGTTTCCTCCTATATTATGAGTTTGTCTAACTGACATTTATCTTTGGTATCTCCCTCTGTGCTTCTTAATTTGACACTTTTGCGCAAAAAAAAACAGCTTTAGATGTCTCTGTGGATATTTTAATAATTATGTTTTATGACTTCTCCAAGCATCCATCTTATACTTCTCTTCCCTTGTTTCCTCCTATATTATGAGTTTGACTTACTGACTTTGATCTTTGGTACCTCCCTCTGTGCTTACAGCATTACAAAAACTCTCTGTTATCTAGTTCATTTTGATAAATCCCTTGAATGGATGTTATTTGTTTTATATTCGACATATAGGTCACACGTGAATCAATGCATCATCTTCATTGTTATTTACTATTCTCATAATGTTCCATTATAGGCTTTGCATTAATTTAGCTAATGCCTTATTTCTGTTAATGCAGTCCATGATTTTTGTTAGGTTTCTATTTTTTTGTTGGGTTTTCTGTTTTCCTCTTTTTTTGTTTTGTAACTGAAATTTGTTGATTGAATATTTTTGCCTATAATTATATCTGCTCTCATATAGGTTTGGATTGATTGTGTTTGCATTTTAGCTTTTTATCAGATTATTCGTACTCTAATGGGGAGGGTCGGCATGTCGCACAACTTTAAGCCTGGATTTGAGAGGCTTCCATTTTTTTCTTTCTGATATTTTTATTAATACATATTTCTGTGAATTTATTATATTTTTGGTCTATAGAGGATCAAAATGCTTAGTGGGGAGTGTCCTTTTTAAAATATTATTGGTTAATGGGCCCAACTTTAAGCCTGGATTTGAGAGGCTTGCCTTTTTTTGAATTTTTTTTATTAATACATACTCTTGGTTATTGACATTTCTGTGAATCCAATTCTATGTTTGGTCCATGGAGGATCAAAATGCTAGGTGGGCAGTTTCCTTTTTAAAATATTAACGGTTAATGGGGAAACCCAACACACATTGATACTTATAATACCAATTATAATACTCCCTCCGTCCGCTTTTAGTGGGCGGTTTTTGACCGGACACGGGGATTAAGGCAAGGGTATTAAGTGTGATATATTTAGGGAACTTTTAATTTTACCCTTACATTGGGAATGATATTTTTGTTATAAAGAGAAAGGAAGAATGACATTTTTGTTATAAAGAGAAAAAGTAAGAGTATTACTTCATACTCTCTATTGAGAATGGTAAAAGTACTATTAGGAATGATAAAAGTAGTATTGGGATTCAAAATGGACTAATAATTTGGGACAATTTTTTTCAAAAAAGACACTACTATTCCCAGACGGAGGGAGTACCAATTAGAGGTCTGGGATCCAATAAGTGCCTTTTGTTAGAAATATTCAAGTGAATGTCAAAATAAGATATTGTTTGTTATAGGGAAATTGCATTGTTATCTGTGATGAAGTAGTAATCCACAATCCTTGTTAATGTCTGCATCTTTTTGCATCTTCCCAGAATAAGAACAGGTTTAGCTATGGGGGTTGGTTGGTATACAGAACTGGAAACTTAATTGCTTAATTGTTTCAAGCAGAAGTCGTGTTCCTGGAAACAACATTTACTAATCCTATTAAGCATTGAAGTTCCTTTCATTCAAGCTTTTGTGATTGGTTTTATTGTAAACGGAGATACTGTTTAAGCTACAAATCCTCAAATGTTTTGAAGATTTTTGTCTGAAGGTGTTATTGATAATTGAGCGATTACACAATGGTTAACCGAGCAGGAGATGCATGCTGCTTCATACTCGTTATGCTTATCTTATTTCAGATTGTCTCTAGGTAATGTCAGTATTTGTTGTTGGATGTCTGTGTGTTGTGTGTGGCTTGCTAATATGTGTGAAATTGCGTCGTTTCAATTCAGACCTTGTGTCTCTTAGTTACTCGGCTGTGCAATATTTGGTGGATGTCTAGAAATCTACTGTAATCTGCATCATTTTAATAGTGTTTCTGTTATGTTCCTAGTCTGTTGAATTTATTTTCTTACTATACCTTGTTGTTTGCTTTATGAAGTCCTTGGCTGACCTGCTATGTATCTGTTGCTATCATGTGCCATTATCATCCTTTTCTCAATCATCATTGTTCTTTCAAGTAGCGTTGAGTCACATGCTCAATTTGCTCATGTCTTTGTCTTTTGATAATTGGTTTTGAATTTTGTTTTATCATGTAATGCTGTCCTTTTGGTGGTTATTGCCTAGTATTTGAAACATTCTTGTTTCTTGAGTGCATGTTGCATTTTAATTCCCCTCTCATTGTTGCTTCTAGCATTTTGCATGCTTTAACTCGACATCTACGTTTCATGTTTCCGCCTGAGATTTTTAACATCATCTTTTGCTGTGTGCTACACTGTTTGTGATTCATTAAGGTTGATTTGTTAATGTATACATGGTTAAATTCTTAGAGTTGGAATGGTGTTGGAAAGAGACTGTTTGCTTTTACCCTATATTTCACTTTAATATTGGCAAAATGAGTGCAGTTGTTATAGTCACTACTAAGAGAATAGTGTTTTTCTCATTTCTTTTGTTTTTTTAAAGTTCTAAACTCGGGAGTGGACAAATTGTTGGGTCCACGCAACTGCGTGATTTAATGATTCATCGACCAATTAAATGAGTGTTGTACTCTTACATTTCTCGAGCTTGAGTGTACGTTATCAATTCTTTATTGGAGACGTGTTTATATATATAACATAACCAAATAAATATTATTATATTTTTATTATTTTGACACGCAAGGAGAACGATTAAGGATGTACCCCAGAAAAAGGGAAATGCTTATTATTGTAAACTAGCTCTCTAAGCACGATGACATGATTGGTCAATTTGTACCAGAAATTAGATGACAATGTCAAAAAAAATTGATAAACAATTAGATGGCTAATAGGGAAAAAAAAGAAAATTATATATTTTCTTTGAGAGAAGTAGAAAAGCTTTGTTAGATAATGAGAAGTTCGAATATTGTTTTTTAGTCCTTTTTCCATGACATGTTAAAAGTCATAGCGTTGTCTTGAATGTTGATTTTTATTACTACATTATCTGAATTTTTTATAGCCTATCTATGATCTCTTAGCCCTGAACCACAGCTCAGTAGCAATAGAACCTCAGAATCTAAAGGCTGAGGTGAGAATAATATCTTTAGATTTTGCAAAATTTCAGCACAGTAATCTGATCCAATTGCTTAGATGAAATGATGAATACAAAAAAATATATATACACCTTTTTCATTATTAACAATAATAAGGGAAATAGTACAGAAAAGTGCAGATAACTGATGTTCATGTGATAGATAATTCATCCCTTAAGGAAAGGTGTCTATTGAGACGGACCGAAAGAGCAGTATGATTTTAAGGGAAAACAAGAGAAAACTCGGTAGCTATAATCGAATTTAATTCAAAATTAATATCTCATTAATAATTATAAATTATTAAATATATTGCAACAATTGAAATTGTCTAGGAAGAATCCAATCATTCATGAATAGGTCCAAAAACAATAATTCTTTAAAAGGTACTCCCTCTGTCTGTTTATTATCGGCAGATTTTGACTGGGCACAAATTTAAGAAACTCTAGTTAAAAGTTTACGTATTAAGAAAATTTCATTTTTATTCTTACAACTTCTTAAAAAGAATAAGAGTATTTTTGTTACTCCCTCTGTCCGCTTATTGTAGACGGATTTTAACCCGGCACGGATTTTAAGAAACTGTGGTTTAAAGTTTGAGTATTAGAATATTTACATTTTATCCTTACAACTAGTTAAAAAGTAGAAGGGTATTTTTGTTATAAAGAGAAAAGGTAAAGGTATTACTCCGTACTTTATATTAGGAATAGTAAAAATAATATTGCGAGTCAAAATAGATTAATAATTTGGGACAAATATTTTTTCAAAAAATGAACTACTATTCCGAGACGGGGAGAGAGTATTCCTTTACGATTTTGACACCATCAACATCTGTCAATCTGGTTATGTGTACATGTACCTAATGAAACTGTACTTCAGTGACGTATTGGACTCATATCGATCAAAGTTCAAACTCAAAAGACAAGTTTACTGGTTTCTTGGCTACCAATTTTTTTTCCCAAAACCACTGTTGAGTAAATTTTGAGTCCACAAAAGCCAGACACATAAAAGGGAATGGAAGAGGGTGAAGCTAGGAATGCATATCATAATTGGGTTTAGATATAGCAATTCTTATAAATTTAGGAATCCAACAGTTGGGGATTTGGAGATTTTATTTATTTATTTATTTATTTATTTATTATTATTTCTTTTGAGAAGAATATGCCGGCTTACATCATAATTCTCACAACAAAAGTGAAAGAAACCCTGTCATAAATGAGAGGAGAATGAAATACTTAGCACGCACGCACAAAGTATAATGATTTAGACTCTATGAATTGTTAGTAGCCTTTGTATGTAATCTTTATTCATCGTAAATGAGCCTCCACGAACTGCTAGTTGACTCTAGTAACTTTTATATGTTATGTGGTTAAGTCATTGCGTGATATGTGATATGTCTCTTATTGCTTCCTACAAATTTAATTAATGCAGTTCTTTTGTTCACTTGAATGAAGAGATTCGAACTCACAATCTTTGTCGAGGGAACAAGGTATCTTAGCGTTTGAGCTACCTTCAGTTGACAGAGGATTTGAATATGAATCTCTCCAATTTTTAATTGTTAAGATAATTTCAATACCAAAATAAATTTATTTGCAAATCGTATGGTTATATGGTGCTTGTTCTGATGACGGTTCACCGATATACGTGCAAATCTATGTAAATCATGTAGAATTATTAAGATTAATTACATATTTTGTTCACGAGATCTAATTCATTCTCAAAAGCACGATAACGAAGACGAAGGTGAGTTGTGAGAAGTCTTGAATATAAGCTCTCTTTTCTCAAAAAAAAAAAAATTTCTAAAATGGGGAGAGTGTTTTATTCTTTTTCATTTTCTCCAGCTGCGACTATAATAGTTGCATGTTTAACTGCGACTATTGTCGGTCACAAAAACTTTTTTAAAACTACGTAGAAGAATAAGTAATTAATGAAATTTCAAATTTGGCTGCTAAGACGGTCTCATAGCCTCACAATTGTACAACTTATTATTTTTAATCTTTGAAGCGAGATTTTTTTTTTTTTTGGCCCCCTTTTCTTTGAACTCTGGAGCAAGAGCCATCTTTTTAATACTGAAGAGAAGGAAGAGAGGCGGAAGGCTTCTGGATCAAAGAGAAGAAAATTGAAGAGGTAAGAAGAGATCCTCGTTCACACAGATGTGGAGCCCCTTCTTCGGCAATTTTCTTCAACTCGATTTGGGGTGAGAACATCCGAAGATATCGGGGATCAACATTCTTTTTTTTTAATATTTTTTATTTAATCCCCCACCCCCGGCCGCCCGCGCCCGCCCCCCGTTGTTCCCGAGCCCTCCTTCTTTCCTCTTCTAAACTTACTCTTTTCTTTTAATCTTCTTTCATTTTTCTTCTCACATGTTAATAGACATGTGATACATTATATTTAAACATGTATATTGACATGTGATATATTATATTTAGACATGTATACTTTCTTTATATTGTTCTCTCCGCTTCTATATATATTGATGTAATCCTTGGTATAATTTTTTCTTCTCTAAATTATCATGGTATCAGAGTCATTCCTCTGCTGATCGTCATTATACGCTATCAACAAGTCTGTGCTGGATCGTGCTCGTATAGTGTGTCAGACCACTTTCACCTTGGGTCATCTCTTCATGTACCGCTATTGTCAACCTGGACGGCGTCTTACTCCAGCACTGCTTCTGCCATCTTTCTGTAGAATTCATGAAGTCGAGTTCTCGTGAGCACTTCTACCTCTGTTCTCTTTATGCACGCGTTATCAGTGATTGTCTCTGCACTGCGGGTCGATTCTGTCCGCCATTCCCGCCGTCGACAAGAGACGATCGACGAGCGATGACTTCACTATTCCTGCTGCCGACGAGAGTTATTCAACGAGCGATGACTTCACCATTCCCGCTATCGATGAGAAACGATCGACAAGCGTATTTTTAAACTCTCGGTGTTTGATCCACCGTGAGTTTGAGGGAGGATGTTAACGGACATGTGATACATTGTATGTAGACATGTATACTTTTCTTATATTCTTCTCTCCACTTCTATATATATATTGATGTAATTTTTGGTGAAAGCATATACAATAATATACAGAAGTTTTTCCTTCTCCAAACAATCATCACAAAATCAAACAAACCCTTTAATCCTGTTACAAATGAAGACAACTATACCAACTCTGTGTACCGTAGATAACCAACTTGGGCGGTGACTACACCAAACAGTTTCATCCCTTACTATGGGCGTATTTGTTTAGCCGCAAAACGTAAGTCGTAAAACTTCTTTTTCATTTTTCGTTGTTTGTTTCGCTGAAAAACAAGTTGCAAAATGCAACTCTTCTTTTCTCACTTGCAGTTGCTACAGTTAAATTTGTGGTCATGTAAATCTCACTTTTACACTCATATTTTTCCACTTGCAGTTGCTACAGTTAATTTTGTGGTCATGTAACTCTCACTTGTAATACACTTACAGTTCAAAACAGTTACTTGATAATCAATATATAATTTAATATTATTAAATATTTAATATTTTAAATAGTGTTTAATTTCTTATTTAATTATTTTATATTTTTAATCTTTATTTTTTATTGTTTTTAATATTGTTTTAATATTTAATATTTACTATTTTTATTTAATACTTTATTATTTTATTAATACTTATTCCATTTTTTATTATTTTATTTGGAGTTAATATTTTATTAATATAACAATACTATACTTTACTATATATTTAATTATTTATTTATTAATATAAAAAATTACTTCATTTAATATCATAATATATTTTATTATTATATTAATATTTTATTATGTTAATATTGTAATAATAATTCAGTATAATAATACTATAATGATAATTTATTATTAAATTATAATTATATTTTACTTTGTTAATTTTATATTTCTATAATATTACAATAATATTATAATAAAATTATATTGTAATAATTTTCAAGTATTTTTAATATTATAATATTATAACTATATTTTATTATTTTTGTAAGATTTTTTAATATTTATATTTTATTAGTTTCTTAAATTTTTATTAATGTTCTTTAGATTTTCTTAAATTTTATATTATTTATTTAGTTAATATTTTACTATTTATACTAATATTTTATTAATATTATTGTTATAAATAAAATATTAAGATTATTAATTTTTTATCTTAAATTTATTAATACAATTTAATTTGCAATAGTAGATTTAATTTAATAGTATTTATAATATTTAAATTACTGCTACAGTTAATTTTGTGGTCAAATTTTTCACTTACACTTTTACATTACCAACCAAACACCATAAAACACAATATACTTTATCAACCAAACACCATAAAACACAATATACTTTTCCATTTACACTTCACTTTATCAACACCGTAAAGCATAATATGTTTTCTCTGCTACAGTTAACTTTTTTTCATTCTGATTTTACGACTTGCGACTTGCGACGTTTTACAACGAAACAAAGAGACCCTATATGTGTCAAGGAGAGGGTGTGTCCATACTTGCGGGAAAATGATGATTTATTCCTAATAAATCTACTCGATTCCATATAGGTGGCAAAGCGTGACTCCAGATTAGCACGTGCTTGGTTACTCAAAATGAGAAGAGTTTGGGAACCAGTTAGTCAAAAGTTACCACAGGACAGGCTGATCGCTCTTCATATACAATAGCTGATTCTAAATGACGATAATGCCCTTTGCTATGAATGCAGTTAATATCAAATTCCAGTTTTTTCTTTTTCCTTTCTTCATTTTGTAATTTCCATAAAAAAATCTTCAAGAATATCGACCTGCCACAACTTTTAAATCTATTGAAAGAAATTTTACTTTTATGTATGAACGTGTTTGGTTTCAAGGAAGTGGACGGAAGTGAGGAAGTGGGACATGTCATTTCCCATTTTCTCACTTCTGTTGTCTATTCAAACACTAGAAAAGAAAAATGAAAAAAGATCATTTTTTCTTTTTTTTTCTTTTACACTATTATTTTCTCACTTTCAGGATACTACAGTTAATTTTATAGTCATGTAAATCTCATTTGTACTAAGTTGTACCTCAAAAAGTTAATTTTGGGTCATGTAAATTTTACTTGCATTCTAATTAAAGTCCAATTTTTTTATAATTAATTTTTATTTTAATATTATTTTACGGTTAACTTTCTGATCAACTTTTTTACTTTCACTTTCATATTACTAACTAAATACTGAAAAACATGATATATTTTTTTCATTTTCACTTTCCAACTACCAACCTAACATCAGAAAAGATACACACAAATTCTCATTCTCTAAAAAGAAAAAAAACTACTTCTCACTTTCTCAATTTCGCTAACTTCCTTGAATCCAAACAGCCCGAAACAGTAATGTTGGCTTGTGTTAATTAGGAAAACCGATAGACATTTGAAGGAAACATTTGACGAGACGAGGAACACTTCGCGATAAACATTTCAAATAATTGAATATTGGAGGAGTTGTAGAGACGATGGAGTGATAAGAATTGACATTTTTGTTTATTTTTTTCTCTTTTCTAAACTCTCAAAAATAGAAAAAGAAGGAAAAGAACAGAGAGGCTATAAATTAGAGCGGTTTTTTGAATTCATGCAGCTGGGACTATAATATAGTTCCCACTTCGACCCACTTCGAGTTAACGTATATTTTTTATTTAAAGAGTGTGTATGTTGTTCAATTTGATAACTGTATCTGTGAATAGATAAATTTAACTTCCTTTGTTATGATATTTGAATTCTAACATAATTTTGAATAGATAAAAAATAACTATTTGATGTAGTGCATTGTAGATGTATAGTTTCATTGATTTTTTCCCTCCAACGTAACAATTATTATTAGAGAAAAATATATCGAGAGGCGGCGTGGCTGGATCTCAGTCACAGATGTTGATCGTAGCATTGTCATATCACAGTATTTTTGTAAAAACCGCTACTATTATCGCAGTGTTTTTATGAGAACTACTAACATGATCGCAGTGTTAATTAAACTAAAAAAATCTGAAATTTTTAAGGGTGATCAGATCACAGTGGAATGCGACCAACTCACAGTATCAACAAAGAAGTTCTCTCAGCTGGCGGCTGAGATATAGATACCTCTTATTATTATCTATTTTTAAATATCCAACTGCTATAGACAATTGCCGTGAAATTGATGGCGATCTTTTTTTTTTTTCCCTAATGCTAAGAATTGATAGCGTTATAGCGGTTCTTACTAAAAGAAAAGATCTTTTTTCAAGAGTTCAACCATAATGGTCCCAATTGATTTTAATATATATAGGAGTTATGTGACATTCATGAGTCCAAACTAGTGTAATTTTTAAGAACATAATAAATGTGACCCAACATCGCTCATCAATGCTGCTTCATGTTTCTCAGGGAGCAATCAAGAACCCGCAAGAGACTTGGAAATAAGAAGGGGGATATCCCTATGGCCTTCACGTCAAATAATAAATAGTAAAAAAATCAGTTTCCTAATTTTATTTACTTCAGTCACTTTTTTTTTAAACCAATCAAAGGCACTCACCTGTCAAGCACAGAAGTGCTTCTCAACAATGAAAGACGCAAATACCTTACAGTATTCACTTTGAAAAAGTGAACTGCTTCAAAAATATAGACTGTTGGTACGCTATTTATGAGGACTGAGACCATGATAGCAGTTCTCACGAAAACACCTTATTACTGAGGACTACGATCATGATCGCGCTCCTCACAAAAATGCTCTATTTTTTAGAACTGTGATTTAATCATAGTGCTCACAAAAATGTCATGTTTTTAAGTCTTTACAGAACTGCGATCATGATCGCGGTCCTTACAAAATGCTTTACTTTTTAGTCTTTATAGGATTGCAACCATTATCGCAGTCCTCATTGTTAGTACATGTTCCTAAGTTTTTATAACACTGCAGCTATGATCTCAATGCTCAAAAAATGTCTTATAATTTAGTCTTTATTAGGACTACGACTATGATCGCAGTCCTGATAAAAAAACATAATTTTTCAGGCTATACTGGGACTGTATCAAAAATCACAGTGCTTAACAAATGCCATGATTTTCAATTAATAAAAGGATTGTGATCATAATCGCAGTGGTCGTAGTCTTCATAAAAGGCTGCGATCACAAGTCACAATTCTCATATCAGCATCGTCATCATCAGCAGTACCTTGTTCACCGGCATCGAATGATCTCCATTTTTTTAGATGTAAGTACAATATCGATCACAAATTCAAACAAAACTCACGGCGAGCATAAAAAACGAGATCTGCAAAAAGTTGATCTAAAAAAAAAATTGATCTAGAGGCTCCGCCTCTTGAGACCCCCTGGAGGGGCTTTCTGCCCCTTGAGACCTCCTGGGCGACCTGATCACGCCGGTCGACCTGCAAATTACTCTGCGTTGGAGTCAGAATTGAGGAGAGAGCAACATTGGAGGCGATGGGCAAAGGTAAAAAAGAAAATGAAAATATATAAATAAAGTGGTGGTTGAGAGGAAATAATTTATGGCGACGTGGATGAGTGACTAAAATTATGAGACTGGATTTTTTTTCTAATTATGAAATAAAGTAGATGGTTGTAGCGAAATTTTCTTGAAAATAATATATTTATGTTTTATTTTATTTTTTTTTCCCTAAGATTTAGTGACCACACAAGATTTAAAAAAGGAAAACAAAGGATCAATTATAAAATTGTGGAAGAATTAGAAACTTTAT
Source organism: Agave tequilana (assembly GCA_038442645.1). Lineage (NCBI taxonomy): Eukaryota > Viridiplantae > Streptophyta > Magnoliopsida > Asparagales > Asparagaceae > Agave > Agave tequilana. The sequence continues at coordinate 32,361 of JAVJIF010028645.1, forward strand.
CATAAGGTTTAACTTTACAGCAATGGCAACCCAATTAACTCCCACAAACACTCTTGAAATTTGTAGTTTCTATTATTTTATATTTTCTTGTTGGATTTCGGGTGACAATAATAATTTTGCTAGCACATACTCTTTAGTCTCCGAGAACTACGCACAACGGAGATCTGATATAATGAAAACTAGTAAAATATAAGATATTTAGATAAGTCATACTTTGCATGTAGGTCCCACTGTTATGGTTGAATGGTTCCTCTCTTCGTTTAGTCCAAATCTTGAATGGCTTCTAGAAGAACGGTGACTGAATTTGGTTGTCTTTCTTTTTTCCTCATTGAATTAATATTAATTTTTGGATGTGACATTGAGCGTCCGACTTTTTCTACTGGCATCTCATTAATCCTTAAATTATTTGATAGTATATTTCTCAGAGAAATAATTATGATGGATGTTGTTACTATGTTCGGTAAAAAAAAATTTCTTCACATAATTATGGCCATATTAATGAGAATGCACTTGCAATCTAACCAGAAAAAGATGTCTAGCGCTTTCACATCAAGAAATGTGCATGGAAAGGGAGAGACTTGTGAGGAGATAATCTTAAAGTATAGGCTTAGAATTTTTTAACTCACCGGAGATAACACAAGGAAAATGAGTCAATAACAGCAAAAGCAAGCAACGGTCGACATGCACGTGGTGGCAGTCGATGGCGGATACACGAATACGCCAACAGAGATTTTGCGATCAGTCAGTCTGTCGACGACTGATAGAGCGATTGACAAACATTTGTGTAACTATCGACGGGAAGGCTAACCAAAAGTTGGGTCAGCTCAGTCTAGGGGTGTCAAACGAGTCGGGCCCCGCCCGGTTCGAGTACGGGCTGAACTGAGCCCACCCCGCCTGTCAAAAAGCAGGCGCCCGGCCCGAGCCTCATTTCGGGATCTCAGGTCTGGCTCGCGACCTGGCCAGGCTGGGCCAATGTCGGACATGGATCGGCCTGGATTTTTTAAAAAAACTTAAAATTTTTGAAAAATCCTAAAAATTCAAAAAAAATCTTAAATTCTAAGAAAATCCGAAGTTTTAAAATTATAAAAGTTGATGTTGTACAATAAATTTCAAAAAACATTTTGACAAAATTGCTACAAGTTGTGAAAAATGTAGTTTTTTAATTAATGATTCAATAAAATGAATAAATAGATACAAATACAATTGAAGTATATATAATTTTTTTTGAAATTTATTATTCATAAATAAAAACAATTACAAGCCTTCAAAGTTTTCATTCGTCTTCTGGGGAGTTTTCGATGAGATCATCAATTGTTTTTTGGGTTCTCTATTTCGCATCCAGCCAATTCTTCTCGTATATAGTCATCTCAATTGTTTTCGGCGCCAGATAGTGCCTCGTATCTTGCAACACTCAACTACCTGTATTAAAAGCAGATTTTGATACTACTGTAGATGTCACGCCCCGCTTCCAAAAAAAACGCTGGAGCGGAGACGCGACACGAGTCGGCGACGCATATACGCAAGGAAAATCCCTCACGTATACACGCTAAGCCTTAAGTAACCTGAAACAAGCTCTAATAAATCCCAACTGAAATAAATACTGAATACTGCAATACCACATATGAGCAACCACGCATGATATCATATGAATCAAGACTGGAATAACAACTGAACTGATATAACAAGAAACAGGAAATGATACGAAGGCTAGAAAGATAAAAGTACCAGAATAGAATAGGAAGAAGCTCTAGCTATTCGCGAAGCGTACAGCCTCAACGAACACCTGCACATTAGAAACAAACCGTCCAATATCTGAACGTGCAAATCCAGGGTCGTCAGAACGCGACCATGGTGAGTGTGTGTGTAAAAGGGAACAGCTCGTGCATGAGAAACAGTGCATAAAGAAATAGCAAGAATAACTGCAGATAACATATAACTGAATAGCATGACAAACGACTGCAGATATAAGATAAATAAATATCATGACATGATAACATCTGAACTGAAGTATAACTGATAACAACATGAACAAAGATATAAGACAACTATCACAACTGTAACTAACAACTGATATAAAGGTCAACTATCTCAAATGTAGACTAATAGCTGATGTCTGATGTGTAACCTATATGTCACTAGTCTGGTTGGTTATTATTAACCTAACTAATGCAGTACTTAGTTGTGTCCCATACCACAGCCATTTTCCCACATATCAAACAATGTTATCGTTGTTGTAATTGCCTGCCAATGTAGTGCATGTGTTTTGGAAGAGTACCGTGCATGCCCGGTACCACGGTCTAACACCCCTGGCACTGAACCAGGACAAGCCGCAAGGCTCTGACAACTGAAGCCCACAGCCCCACACGAAAAGACAACTAGTGTGGCGCCATAATCCGGGCATAACCCTGACAACTGACAACTGAATGGGTAGCCAGTACTACCTTGGTTCCCATGGTTGGAACCCACAACTCGGTACCATAAGAATCCTTCCAAAATACACGACATGCATCATCAGGCAATTACCCCTATTTCCCCGGGTTATGGTGTCTTTTATTAATAAGCAATCAATGTTATTTAATATGTAATAGTAACTGATATCTCCAATAACTGCTGATGCCAACACTAGCTGATAATCTGACAACTGATGATATCTGACAACTATGATATCTGACAACTGTGATATCTGACAACTAATATCTGACATCTGAATAGAATACTGGAGATATAGCCACTAACACAATAGTGCCACAAACAACTGGTAACTGATAACTAGTATCTACCAACTCATATAAACTCTGAAATACATGATCACTGATCACTACCACAATGTATCACTGACAACTCATATAAACTCTGAACATGAACATCTTATAATCACCAACAAGTATCTCACCAATAAGTAGTAAACTGATAATTAGTATCTGGTGACTCTGAAGTACAAGATCATTAATATCAACTTGGTCACTAACACATTAGCTCAACCTCTACTAACTGAAGTAATCCAGTCTCTAACATCTTAATAAGTCCACATCAATACTCAAATGAATCATAAGGTATATCTTCGAGAACAATATGTCAACACACACCACAATCATATCTATATAGGGAACATCATCTAAGAACATCATAACAAGTCAACAACAATATCTGAATGAATCATCACCAATAAAAGGATATCAAGTCAACACATACTGAATCATATTTAATTAGTCAACATCCTCAACAACATGTAATCTAGAATATCTACGTCTTGGTACCCATTATTAACAACATGTCATCTAACAGATCCCAAATGCCAACAACGTCAATCTCATCTCAAAGTAAGTCAAGCTCCAATAAACGGAATATATATTCTGGATAATTCTAACTCATCATCAATCTCTAGCACAACTTCACTAATAAAGTCATATTCAGTAACTGGTCATCATCCAATGTAAATATCATAAGTCCCAGATCAATCCAAAGTCATTACAACCAATTCATATTCCAATAGTTCTATAATCATCTTGTTCCAATACACATCGAGTAATCAGATGCAATAGTTGTTGTTCTAACATATGTCCATAATCAGTACTAGTCTACTCACTCTGACAAACTATTTCTGATTCATAAGGCTACACAATACCTTCTTCTATTAAGATCAATTATGATATCCCCACACGACAATATATCCTGTACATGCAGCTAAGATCTATCATGATCGAATCATTATCACCAATATATATCTCTAGAGGTCACCTAAAATCCATCCATATCCATTATATAACCCAAGGTTAATGTCTACAATCCAATAAAGGGCTACACCAATCTGACAGGTCAACATTAGTCGACTAGGTCAAGTGGATAGGTCAACTAATCCAACTGCTAGTCGACTATAAAGGTGTCCAAGTCGACCAGCAGAGAAATACAGAGACCAACACTTATTCTGGAAGTTACACTAGTCGACTAGGGACTGGGGTTAGTCGACTAACAGAGGTGTTAGTCGACTAATAACATAGGCAAGTCGACTAACCAAGCTCTGTCAATCCGAATCAGAGGTACACTGAAACCTAATCTCCAACACAATAAAATATGTATATGTAACCTCTCTTGCACATATCAACATACACGATGTCCACATTATTCTATGTACACAATTAAATCAAAATATAATCAATTACATATAAAGAAACGGAACCGAAAGGAGTAAACACTCACCTTGGGGAATCTGCACGTTACCAGGCGAGTCGCCGTTACGGTCGCCGTGGCGCCGCTCTTCGCTGTCGGACTGCATAGGACGGTAGCCAGGGTCCTGGGGAAGACCTAGCTACAATCTGGAGGTCTCGCGCTCGCCGGAAGGGCCTGGAATCGCCGCTCGCCCGCTGCCTGCGCTGCTGGTCTGGTTCTGGATCTGCTGTGCGCGTCGCCGGACGAGTCGCTGCCGCGGTCGCTGTGGTGTCGTCCCTCGCCATCGGACTGCATGGGAGGGTGGCCAAGGCACTGGAGAAGGTCAGCGTGTCAGTCTCCGACGACGGGCTGGCGTGGATCGGGAGAACGGCCTGCTCGCCTGAACTTGGCAGATCTGGATCTGCTGCAGATTTGGGCTGTTCCTCGCTGTTGTGGTCGCTGTTCGTGCCCGGCTGACGGGTGGTGGCCGCCAAGTGGTGTTGCTGCTGTTGGTGGTGTTGCCGAGTCGCCGTGGAGGGGATCTGGTGCTCGTCGGAGGTGTTGCACAGATCTGGACAAGGGGCTGTCCAGATCTGCTGCTGCCGCTGGGTCTGTTGCTGCCGCTGTTGGTGGTCTGCGCCATGGAGTGCTGTTGGAGGGGATCCGGGGCTCGGCTGTGCGGCATGGAGGAGGTCCAGGGCTGCTGTCCTGGTTGCTGATGCGCCACCAGAGGAGAGGCAAGGGGCGGCACTGGTCTGGACAACGCCCAGGAGAAGGGGGCGCCTGGCTGGTCTGTCGTTGCTGCTGGTCCTGGCTGGTCGCGCCAAGGTTGGGGCTGCCGTGTGCGGCCAGCAGGGAAGAGGAGGGGCTGGTTGTGGTGCTCGGCCTATCAACAGGGCACTGGCAGCCGTGGCATAGATCTGGGGAGGTGGAGACCGAGTGGGGGGGTGCCAGGCTGCAGGTGGAGAGAGGAGAGATGGGGGTGGTGCGCTGCTGTGCTGTTCTGGGCGCCAGTTGCTGCGGCCTGCAGGGAAGTGCGGCAGCGTTTGGATGAGGAGGAGATTAGGTTTAGGTTATGATCTTAGGGTTAGGATTAGATGATATTTATATATAGGGTTTGGATTGAATTAGCTAATGGGTATTGGGTTTGATCCAAATGAATTTGAGATCCAAATAAATAATTGGGTAAGATCCGACTAAGTAAATGAGTGTTGGGTTTAGGCTAGTGGGCATGCCAACGGGTAGGATCCAAATAGGTTATGAGTATGCTAGTGGGTAGGATCCAAACGGGTAAGTAGGAATAGGGTGAGAAGCTAAACAAGGAGAGCACCACCTCCACCAAGGTTAGTATTAACACAAATGCCAATATTAAAATAAGCAATACTAATAACAACTAATAATTGTCAATAACCATTATCACCAATACTCATACTAATATTTAAATTAAATAAAGAACATAATATTATCACTATTAATAATTAATAAACACCGATAATAAAAATAAAGATAACACTAATAGAAATAACAATAAATAATAATGGAAGAATAATTTGCCATTTACTATCTGAAAATAATTTGTATACTCAACAATAATAATCACAGGATAAATAAATTAACCTGATTAAATAAAATAATCAGTGAATCAAAATAAATACTTCAGAAACTGAAAATACTGTATTACTAGCTAGGGATCTTACAGTAGATGTCAAAGGGTTAGTAAATCACACGTCATGATAAAAGGTACATGATAAGTTGATGCATGTGATTTCCACCATATCAAAATATCAAAATTATCAAATCTTAAGTCTGAATCAACTCAAGAGTTGCGGCTCGTTGGATATAACAATGCAGTTCATTTAATATGCTAGAGGTTCTAAATTTTTTTTATGCTGATAGAAAAAACCCTGAAAATAATGAAATTCTATTTATAAATGAAGAAGAAGTTAGAGATCATGAAGTAGATTGTTTATTTTCATAGCTGGCTTCATAATAATCATACAATTAATTTATAGAAGCATCAATGTCTGCCCAAATTATGAAAGCACTATCATCGTATTTCATTCTTTCGTAAAATTTTTAAGTAAAAATTTTTACCTATGAAATTTAATGTGATGATACATAATAGAAGCAAAATAAAAAATATAAAGAAAAATTTTAAAGCATTTAATAATTTTTTTCCATGAAGAAATATTATCTCGAAGGAAATTGTTATGTCTGCATGTAGAAAATACCTTGATAATTTCAATTAATTTATAAAATACTAAATTAGTCGTGAAATAATAAATATCAGAAAATAATTTTGTTACTTTTTCAAATATTTCAAAAATTCACAAGTAACTTACAAATTTTTCATTCCTAATCGAAAATAAAATAATCAGGCACTTCTACAGAAATAAATATACCTATTACTTGCTGATAAGGAATAGCTCTACTCTACATATTATATGTTGAGTTCCAACGTGTTATACAACTTGAGGTAATTTTTTAATAGGCAGGTCTAAGCCGAAACAAATATGTTTGAAGGTTTATCTTCTTGGGCGACTACTTTTAATAAATATAATTAAGTTAATATAAACATTAATGATTTTGAAATCATCTATACACATAAGTTAATAATGTGACAAATACACCGAAAATGAAAAATTTTGCCATTCAAAATAGGTTTTAAATACTTTTCAAAATCTTAATTATAACAGTAATTTCGCTAGGATTATTAAATAAATAACAAAAGTTTTAGAATCTATTTTATACTCTCTAACAATCTTTATTGTAATCTTCCTTAAATTGGAAGCATTGTGAGGATGGAAATTTTTTTAAAAGCGATAATTCTTGCTTAAAATCCAAACAGAATCAATATAATGTGCAGTAATAATTATATAATGATTGTAATTAAGAGCTTCCTGATAATTAGATATAAGTGTAACTTTATGTAGTAAAAAAGACAATTGTAATTAACATTTATTTCTGTTCTTCTACAATCCTAAACATTTCTATTCTTATAGTATTCCTACTAACCAGCTCATAATCCAGATTATGAGTTGTTCTAATATATTCTGTAAATGTCTCAACTTCAACCAAATTAAAAAGATATTCAGAGCGAATAAGATATTTAACTAAATTAGTGTTACTTGCAGCACGATTATAAGTAAAAGTACCTAAAAGGCCACCTAAAGTGCTAATTGTGTTTGTCGTGGTTTGTGTTCGGAATATGTCTGCTTAATGGGCCGGTGCCATCATTTTTGGGAAAAGCATATGAAATATATGAGCACAACTTGCATTAAGCCCTCTTAGTTACATCAACAGTTACTTTATTAAAATATTTCCAAACTCCAGATTTAAGATTTTAGTGGTAGTTGATACTTCTAGAGAACAGAAAGTATATGAGTAGTATTTTTTTCTCTCTTTTTCAAACTCTTAAAAATAGAAAAATAAGGAAACGAACAGATAGGATATAAATTACAGTGGTTTTTGAATTCATGTATCTGAGACTATAATATAGTTCCCACTTCGACTTACATATAGTTTTTATTTAAAGTGTGTGTATGTTGTTCAATTTGATAATTGTATCTGTGAACAGATAAATTTAACACCCTTTTTTATGATATATGAATTCTAACATAATTTTGGATAGATAAAAAAGTAAGTATTTGATGTAGTGCATTATAGATGTATTGTTGCATTGATTTTTTCCCTCTAACATAACAATTATTATTATTATTATTATTTTAAATATCCAACTGCTATAGGCAATTGTAGTTAAATTGATGGCAATCATTTTATTTTATTTTTATTGCTAAGAATTGATAGCGTTATTGCGATTCTTACTAAAAGAAAAAGATCTTTTTTTTAAGAGTTTAACTATAATGGTCCCAGTTGATTTTAATATATATAGGTGTTATGTGACATTCGTGAGTCCAAACTTATTTAATTTTTAAGAACATAATGAATGTGACCGAACATTGTGACATCAACGCTTCATGTTTTTCAGGGTGCTATCAATAACAGGTAAGAGATTTGGAAAGAATATGTTTATATTTATTTTATTTTGTAAGATTTAGTGACCACGCAAGATTTAACAAAGGAAAACAAAGGATCAATTCTAAAATTGAAGAAGACTTAAAAACTTTATCATGAGGTTTAATTTTATAGGAATGTCAACCCAATTAACTGCCACGAACGCTCTTGAAATCTGTAGGTTTTAATATTTTAATATTTTCTTGTTGGATTTCGGGTGACAATAATAATTTTGCGGGCAAGTATTGTTTGGTTATCGTAACTGGCCGTAATTCGTAAGTCGTAATTAGTAAAGTCTTTTACAATTGTAAATGAGTTACATGCATGTAAGCTTTATAGTGTTTAGTTGGTAATATAAAGTTGTAAGTGGAAAAGTGTATTGTGTTTTACGATGTTTGGTTGTCGTAATGTGTAAGTCGTAATTGAAAAAGTTGAACACAAAATTAACTATTTTGTAATTTAAAAAGTTTTAATATTGCAAATAAATATTAAAAATGTTAAATATTAAAAAAATTAATATTAACATAAAAAAATAATACAAATTTGCATGACCACAAAATTAACTGTAACTGGACTGTAAGTGAGTGATAATTGGGTTGCAAGTGAGTGATAATTAGATTGCGTAAGCCCTTTACGAATTACGATCCAAACAAACCTCGTAGTTGTAACTGGGTTGTAAGTCATTTACGATTTACGGACTTTTACGCGAAACAAACGGCCCCTAAGTCTCCGAGAGCTACACACTGTGGAGATTTGATATAATGAAAATTAGTAAAAAAATATTCGTTATTTAGATAAGTTAAACTTGAATTTGCATAAATCTCCCCCAATTATAGTTGAATGGTTCCTCTCTTGTATTGGCTTCTAGAAGAACGGTGATTGAATATTCTGTTGTCTTTCTTTCGTTTCCTTCTTAATTCTTCATTGAAATTATATTAATTTCTGGATGTGACATTTAAGTACGATTTCTTTTAGTGGCACCTCATTAATCGTTATATTATTTGACAGTATTTTTCTCAGATAAATAATTGTGATGAATGTGTTATGTTTTGATAATTTTTTCTTAACATAATTATGACGGATGTTAATGAAATTACAAGATAGAGAAATCTAATTAGAAAAAGTTGCCAAGTGCCACCACATACACTCACAAAAAAACAATCACCATCACCACCATCAAAACACACACAAACATATTATATATAAATGATCAAAATAGAGCAAAAAAATTATAAAATAACAAATTACAAGAAAGAAAACCTAACAAATAACACTTTATTCTTAAAAACTCTTTCGATATTCTTCTATCGTGATTAATTCTTTTTTCATCTCAGTTTACTTTTTAAAATTAAAGCATGACATATTTTAAAATTGTGAGTTTCTTATCACCAAAGAGGTTGAAAATGCTATATATATATATATATATAATATATATATATATATATATATATATATATATATATATATATATATATATATATATATATATATAGGGAGATGATCCTCTAAGAACGGTTCTCACGGATTTCTGTGAGAACTTTCACGTGGGTCGTCGGATCTGATAGATCAAATCAAATAAAACTATATCTCTATCAGATCCGACGACCCACGTAAAAGTTCTCACATGAATTCGTGAGAACCGTTCTTAGGGGATCAACTCACTATATATATATATATATATATATATATATATATATATATATATATATTATATATATAAGAGAGAGAGAGAGAGACAGACAGAAATGTAAATCAGTTGACACAGGACGCAACTTCCTCCTATGTCGCACTCAAAAATCAATTTTCTGAGTGAATTTTGAAGATCTGACCGCACATTATCATCTTCATATTCTAAGATATATACATATAAAAAATCAAGTGATTTGAAGTTTGTTTACTCCATTTTTTTTTGGGTTCAAACATTAACGGTTTTTTAACAATAGAACAAAATGGAACGATTAGATCAATAAGTAAACGAACTTCAAATCACTTGATTTTTTATATATGTATATCTTAGAATATGAAGATGATAATGTGCGGTCGGATCTTGAAAATTCACTCGAAAAATACTATTTTTGAGTGCGACATAAGAGGGAGTTACCTCCTGTGTCAGCTGATTTACATTTCTCTCTCTCTCTCTCTATATATATATATATATATATATATATATATATATATATATATATATTTGCTCGAATAAGGAAGAGAGAGACTAGAGACTTATGTATTGTGAGGTATGTCAAAGATGAGGATCAGAATGTTTTAATTCGAGATAAAGAAATCAAAGAAAGATGGAGAGAGTATTTTGACAAATTGTTCAATGGTAGTTCTACTCACGACTTCGATGACCTTACCATCCAGTGCCAGGATATGAACCATAATTATATGTGCAAAATTAGCGAATTTGAAGTTAAAGAGGCCTTAAAGAGGATGAAGTTAAGGAATACTGTTGGCCTGGATGGAATTCCTATTGAGGTATGGAGATGTTTAGGACAGGTGGACGTGAGATGGCTAACAAACCTCTTTAATAAGTCTGATTAATTAAAAAGATATCAAATGAGTGGAAAAAGAGTACCTTAGTACCTCTCTATAAGAACAAAGGTGATATCCAGCGCTATTCAAATTATCGTGAAAAAAAATTCATGTGTCACACCATGAAGCTTTTGGAAAGGGTAATTGAACACAGGTTAAGGCAAATGTTACAATATCAAAGAACCAGTTTGGCCTCATGCCAGGGCGATCAACGATAGAGGCTATTCATTTACTTCGTCAACTTATAGAGTGATTTAGAGAGAGGAAGAGAAATTTGAATATGATTTTTATTGATTTAGAAAAACTTATGATAAGGTGCCAAGAGAGGTAATATGATAGACATTGATGAAAGGGAGTCCCTATCAATATATTGACATAATAAAGGATATGTACGATGGAGTAGTGGCAAATGTCAGAACTTGTGAAGGCATAACGAACGATTTTTTTATCATAATCGGATTGCATCAAGGATCTGCATTGAGCCTATCCTTATTTGTCATAGTGATAGATGAGCTTACTAGAGCTATTCAAGATGAGATACCGTGGTGTATGTTATTTGCTAATGATATTGTCCTAATCGATTAGATGAGAGCTAGGGTAAATGCCAAATTTGAGTTATGGAGGTAAACTCTAAAATCTCGAGGTTTTAAATTAAGTAGGGCCAAATAGGGTATATAGAATGTAAATTCAGTAAATAGGGAATCCGAGATTATAATATTGTGACTAGATGGATAAGAAATACCGATGAGCAGTCATTTTAAGTACTTGGGTTTTATTATCCAAAAGATGGGGAGATCGATAGCGATGTCAAGCATAGGATTCAAGCCGACTGGTTGAAATGAAGGAGCGCAATAGGAATTTTATGTGATCAGAAGATGAGTATAGCAGAGATGCACATGCTTCGTTGGTTGTGTGGTAACACGCGAGAGATAAGGTGAGAAATGAGGATATTCGTACTAAGATAGGTGTAGCCTCTATAGAAGAGAAGATTAGAGAAAACCGCCTACAATGGTTTGATCATGTGCAACGTAAACCTATAGATGCACCAGTCTAGCAAGTAGAGCGTATCAATTTAAGACAAGTTAAAAGAGCACAGGGGAGACCAAAGAAAACATGGATGGAGGTAATACGACAAAATATAAAGGTTAAAGGTCTTAGTGAAGGCATATTACTCGATAGGAATGAGTGGAGAGAGCTGATCCATGTGTTCGACCGGCGTAATTCTCTTTTGGTTCATGTAGCCTACCCCAAATACTTGGGGCAAATGGCTTCATTGTTGTTGTTGTTGTTGTTGTTGTTTGAGGTTTTTTTTTTATCACAAATAAGATATCTTATCAATTCTTCTCTCAACTTTACCATGTATCATTTCCATATGATTTCATAGTGTAGTTGCAACGATCTTCAATCGAGAAAATATTTTTAAAATCTTTGGAAATTATATGATAATTAAAATGCAACAATTGAGGTTTCTCATGGTAACTGGGTTTGTTGACAGTGATACACTTCTCCTTTTTCCTGTTAATCACAGTAAACCCACATATGGATTCAATTATTCAAACGTCGTGATAAAATCATTCATTAATCACGACATCACGACGATTTTGCCTTTTGATTTCAGATAATCCCGAAGCTTATCATGTAAATAATAATAATAAAAGAATCCGTTTTTTACCGTTCAAACAAAGCCAGAAGCCACGCCAGCGTAATCTTTTCTTTTCTTTTCTTTTGTTTTGTTTTTTTTTTTTTTTTTGGACAAACGCGAGAGTGATCTTTAAAGATCATATTAATCCTTATATCCGACAGGGATCACCAAAATCTCGCCTTATTTAATTATCCCAAATATAACATTCACCAATTAATTATTACACCCGTCCCACACCAACCGCACGTTTGCCACGTCATCAACTATATCGTCTCCCTTAATTACTTAATTATCTTGCGTCAATTAATCTAATCACTCGAGTTTATTCTACCGCTTTCCTTCGCTTGCCGCTAAAGCTAGGTATGTCATGTCCCCAAGAGAGAGGAGAGAGACAGAGAAACTCTCTTCTTTATCTCTCTAAAAGCCCTCTTTCACGCATCCTCCCACTTTGAATTCTGATTCGTCCGCTTCCTGTGCAAGTTTTCTATATTAATTTAGACTTCGAGCTATCAAACCTCTCTAATTCCACAAGAAATCAGGGGCCTATTTGCAAAAAATGTCAGTACCGGCGATCGCTCTCTACCCCACCCCGCCGGCGGCCGTTTTCGGGTCCGGATGCGACCATGACTCGAACCCGAACCCAAAATCCATCACCGGCGGCCTCTCCCGCCTCTTCTCTTCCTCCCCCTCCTCCCGCCACTCGCCAGCGTCCTCTGTCAGCTTCGCCGGCGGTGACGAGACCGCGGACTTGGCCCTCAGCAGATCCTTGTCCTATTCCTGCAGTCCATCCAGAAGCTTCCCATCGACGCTTAGGATTTCTGCAGGAAAAGATCGGATCTTTAGGACGTTTATTAGGAATGCGCTGGGGTCTTGCTTCGATTACGACACGCCGAGAGTCCCGAGTGGGGGTGGGATTGATGTGGACGAATTGGGGTTTGATTTTGGGGAGAGCTTTGTAGACCCCTATGTGAGAGAGCTGCTCGCTGGAGCTCAATCGAGGCATAAGGTTTTCAACGAGGAGTTTGTTGTGAAGGCGTTTTATGAAGCGGAGAAAGCTCATCGAGGGCAGGTGAGGATGTTGGGATTGAGGTGACATGATTTAGGTTTCTATTGTTCCTTTGAAAAAGATTTCATTGTTTTTATTGATTTTAGGTTCGTAGAATGAAGTGGATTTAATTTCAACACTTCCCTAATATGGATTCTTCACAAATTTGGTTTCTTTAACGTTTTTGTGTACTTTCCTGTTTATTTTTGTGTAAATTTCCTAATTGGTTACTGTTATAAATCCTAGGATAAGTAAATCCCTTTTGAGGTAAGACTAGGAGTGAATGGGTTACTCAGAATTTGCTGCTTTTTTTAAAAATAAATTAGAATTAGGGCTTTTATAATTATTAGAAGAATGAAATGGGTTTATTTGATTTGTTTGCTAGATGAGGGTGAGCGGCGATCCTTATTTGCAACATTGTGTGGAGACCGCAGTTTTGTTGGCGAAGATCGGTGCTAATTCAACAGTTGTTGCTGCAGGGCTTCTGCATGATACACTTGATGATTCTTTCATGGATTATGATTATATTCATAGAAGTTTGGAGCTGGACTTGCTGATCTTGTTCAAGGGGTCGGTCTTGCTTCTTTGTCATTGTTATTTTTTCTTTACGCAACCAGACTATGATGATTTTATAGCGAACACAGTACATATTCATGAACTTGCATACTCTATGCGCTAAAATCCTGTAGAAAGGTAGATTTGGACATGTAATTATCCCTTGCTTACTTTCTTTAATTTCTTGTAATGTAACAATCCAATTTTACAAAACAAAATCAAACAGTAATATAAACTTCATGTAGAACTTCCAATGAGAGAAATCCGACATTATTACGCTCTACTTTCTAGCTTAAGATTCTAGTCTGTATACGTGCACTGGATGGCCAATATGATTTTATTCTTAGGTGTGTTGATTTTTTTTGATTATGAAGTAGCATTGAGATAAATAGTTGGAGTTTTGACCTCTTGATCCAATGACTCAATAACTTTCATATTTGCAGTGAGCTTTGGGAAATTGGAAGGCATCTTGGTACTTAATCATGAGATAGCATTCTTATTTTGATGGTCATATGATTCGCTTGTATTTAGATCAATTTTATATTTTCTATTTCTAGGTCTGGAGATTTTCCTCACATTGACCTGGGTCATAAAGGATAAACAGTTAAATTGGAAAGAGGGAAAAAAAAGGTTGGGATTCATGTAATGAATGTATTAGAAAAATACCCTTTATCCTTAGCAGAAACATATCAAAGTGGTTTGTCTATCCAAGTCAAGATAGACCAATGTACTCAAAAAGACAGTGCATGCCAGTCCAGGTGCCTTTAAGCAATTTGAGAGCTGATCCAAAGTTATGCTAAATGGTTTATTGTTCATAACTTTTTTGTTAAATTGTGATCCAAGCGTCAAACATGCAGTTCTCTGGCCTTCAATAATTAAAGTCATGGTCTCTTATGTGCATAGCTGCTTGACTAGTCAGTTACCTTCTGTTCCTTATTTTTTGTCTCAGATTCTACTAATAACACCTTTTAAAAAAAAAAATCCACACTACAACAAGTGATAAAAATTACCCTATGAAACTTGAATCATTCTATATTTTTGTTGTTTAGAGCAGAAATTGTGAGGCCAATACCAAGGATTATTGACAATTTATGCAGGTCTCAAAGTTAAGCCAGTTGAGCAAGCTTGCCCGTGAAAACAATACTGCAAGCAGAACTGTTGAGGCTGACAGACTGCACACAATGTTCCTTGCAATGGCTGACGCCAGATCTGTTCTTGTTAAGCTCGCAGATAGACTCCATAACATGATGACACTAGAAGCTTTGCCTATGGTCAAGCAGCAGAGGTTTGCAAAGGAAACACTGGAGGTGTTTGCTCCCTTGGCTAACAGACTGGGAATTTTTTAGTTGGAAGGAGAAACTAGAAAATTTGTGCTTCAAGTATCTCTATCCAGAGCAGCACAAACTGCTATCCTCCAAACTTCTCAGATACTTTGATGAAGCAATGATTGCATCAGCCATTGAGAAACTAGAACAAGCTCTCAAGGTTGGAGGGATATCTTATCATGCTCTTTATGGGAGGCACAAGAGCTTATACAGCATCCACTCCAAGATGCTAAAGTATGTAAGCTCTCTCTTCTTTCTAATTTATGCAGTACAAGTATATACTTTTCCTTTTCCCCATTTGAAACCATGTTCACTTGGACTACATAAAAAGTACCAGTTTTTAACAAACACTGCTTTTACTTTCACAAGATGAATGTGAAGAACGACCTACTTAAAATATTAATCAAGCTGGTAGGTTTTGGAAATAGATCAGAAAAAAGGAGATAAAAAGATGTAAAGTAGAGGATTTTATAAGGTTTTCTGTTTGAAGATATTTAACAAATAAATTTTGTTAGGGCGTTATAGCGTATAGTATAGTTGTTTGTTTCCTGGAGAACAGAAGGACACCAATGAAGCCTCTTAGGTGTTAATATTATTATCATGTAATCCAGTAAATTTTGTTAGTATATATGCATGTCCTACCCAAATTTAATCTGCAATACTTTGTATACTAGCACGGCGGACACAAGGAGTTCAATAATAGCACAACTATTCAAATTTCAGCGTTTGGGGAACATGGAAAGGTCCAGCTAAAGTTTGGGAATATCTGATAAATACCAATCATATCAATATTGTATGTTTGTGAATTTTGTCCTAAATAATGCCATGGAAAGGCAGCAAATATAAAGCATAAAGTTGTGATTCTTTTTGGGTAAATAATATATTTATTTTTGAGTGAAAGCAAAAAAGTTGAGTTTCAAAAGACAGCATCATTATTCAACGCTCTACATGCATTACATGAAGTGGTGTATATGTTATGAATTATTCGAAATAATTTCTGTGTGTGTGTTAGTGTTATGGATTGTTTGTTAAATTCGTGCATAATTACATGGTTCGAAGGAGAGCCATTTGCTAACTGGCAGAATAATTGCTGAAGATGGATTTAAGAATTTTTTTACTTCAGGTGGTACTTAACTAGATGGTTTCAGTGCAAGCAAACTAGTCTTTCTTAACGAAAAGATTTTTCTGGGAAAAAATATACTATTTGAAGATATGTTTAATGATGGCGGTGTAACCAATTGCAGGAAGAACCTAACTATGGATGAGGTCCACGACATACATGGCTTACGTTTGATAGTGGAGAAGGAAGAAGATTGTTACACAGCGCTTGACATTGTTCATGAACTGTGGCCCAAAGTTATTGGAAGAGACAAAGACTATATAACTCATCCCAAATTTAATGGGTATGCCATAAATTAGGACTTTGAGTCTATAATTGCTTGATCTACTATTCCTGTGGGCTTTATGGATTTTATGTTTCCAGGTACCAATCTCTACACACCGTTGTTGTGAGTGAGGGTACTCTTCCATTGGAAGTCCAGATTCGAACCAAGGAAATGCACTTACAGGCAGAATTCGGGTTTGCTGCTCATTGGAGATACAAGGAAGGTGACTGTCAGCACTCATCCTTTGTGCTCCAAATGGTGGAGTGGGCAAGATGGGTAGTAACATGGCAATGTGAGACAATGAATGCAGATCGACCCCTGTCTTATGGTGATGCTGATTCCATCAGGCCCTCATGTCCATTTCCTTCCCACTCAAATGAGTGCCCATATTCTTCCACACCATGGTGTGACCACAGTGGGCCCATCTTCATCATTTTGTTGGAAAATGAAAAGGTGAAGCCTTTTGCCTTTAATCTTATAATTCTATACATCTTTGTTTGAAAAACAATCAACTTATTCTTGATATATTTAGTTTAACGATTTCCAGATTATTTGTTCAACAAATGAACTATTAAAAGTGGGTAAACAAAAATATTAAATAATACTTTCACAGATATCATGGAATGTTCCTGTAATATGTTGCAACCTATTGGTGGACATTGAGAACTTTCATGTTATGCATATATGATTTTTTAATAATATTGTTTTTTGGCACTATGATATTTTGTTAAATATCGTTTTTCCTGTGCTTGCCTCTTTAAGAGCTGAATGGAAGAAAAGTATTCATATAGCCAACCCCAAACATTTGGTATAAAGGCTTTGCTGTTGCTGCTGTTTGCTTCTCTTATGCTTGTTTCAATTGTGCAGTTTTTGTTCTGTATAAACTTAAGGTTATTCTTTTCATTATGCACATGTATGAAAACATGCATTATGTGCAAATGTTTCAATCTAACCCTTTACCTCATACTTATAATATGACCTTGCAAGGATGCTAGTTGCTCCATATAACTGCAAGATGTCAGAATTTATATGCCTATTATCCTATTGGCCTAAACACGGGTTTTTCCAGTGTGTTCCAACTACAAATATTATTTATCACCTTTTTTTTGCTAGGAGCAGTTAAAACCCTTCAGCAGAAATCACAACAATGTGCATTTAATGAGCTTTTGTTATGTTAGAAATTGCAGCGAACTGATATTAGCACCTGCTCCTTACCTTCAATTTCATAAATTAGGGTAATATTACATGTCAGTCCACTTCATGTACTTCAAGTTTCTGGAAATAGATCTCCTCATTTGCGGACTAGCCTTATTGTTTCCAGAAGGCGAGCATCCCTTGCCCATAACTGTGTTCCATGGAATTTTCATCATCTAGTTGGTGATTACTGTAGATTGTTACTGGCAAATCGCATCTTTTTCACTCTTTTCTTATGCAATTTTATATATTTGCACCCCTCACAAGTCATCTATTGAACTGCCTCCCCCATAACAGACCAAAAGTTCTTGTTGGCTGGTAATCTTCTACACTGATGGAATGTTACGCTAACGTGTGTCTTTTCCAAATTTTTTGTGGGTACTGCATGAATTACTTTGATCATTCTATATATACAGGAACTCAGAGCTTGTTTTAGTTTCATGTTCTTGTTCTGCATATGCAAGAACTAACAGTATACCATGATTTCAGATGTCTGTGCAGGAATTTGCGCCAAACTCCACAGTAACAGATTTATTGGAGAGAGTTGGGAGAGGGAGCCCAAGGTGGTCTCCTTACTTCCCCTTGAAAGAAGAATTAAGGCCGAGACTTAACCATGAGCCAGTGAATGACCCAAACCAGAGGCTAAGGATGGGTGATGTTGTGGAGCTGAGTCCAGATATCCCTGACAAATCGTTAACAGGGTACCGGGAAGAAATCCAGCGGATGTATGAGCGAGGCCAGAGCTTATCCAGTTGGGGTGGAAGGCAATGATGACTCATTGCCTCTGTTGATTACTACCAGTGTCATTATCTCCATTTAAAATCCATTGATTCATTGTACATATATGTGTAACTAGTATGTAAGAAATGTACAGTAATTGGTGGTGTTCTGATATGAAATCAGGTCAGGAGGGTTGTGTAAGTTCTAGTTCAAAGATCAATATATACAGCCTTTTTAAAGGGTTCATAGCTTTAGCATGGGGAAGCAATTGGCCAGGATTTGTATTTTTTCCCACCATCTCTATCCCTAATGAAAGCTTGTCACTAATTGTCTATTGTAATTTCCCACTATCTCCATTGCAAGGTGTAATTTCAAAACCTTTTATTTGCTATACAGTTGCAAACTTTTGGTTTTAATCTAATTCATTTTTGTGCTTGAGGTCACTATCTGATCTTGCTCAATTCTGAATATTTTTAGTACAATGCACATTTGATTGGTAGCAGTTCAGTAAATGGGCTATCAGGTTACAAACATGGTCATATTCAATATTACAATCTCCGAGATGAAAACTATAAATCTCATCTCAGCTATTCGAGCTGACACCAAGAATAAACATATGCAAAAGTTTTTGGACCAATAAATTTACATATATTACTTGAGACTTCATTCCTCAATGAGGAGACACAATGTGTCAATACAGTGTTCCCTTTGAAAGCGAGATGAGTAAAATAGTACAGGACTCAAGAGGGAAAAACAAATGCATAAGAAATACGAATCAATATGTAGTAGCAGTAGAGCCTTCCCCTCTCATCTCGGCTGTTTTGCTCCTGCGGGAAGGGGGAAGGACACACCTCTGAGGGGCCTGTTGATGTTGTTGTCGGTCGTTGCTCATCATCCTCTGCTCTTGGGACAAAGAAGGATTTGGGTGAGGGTTAGGGTTTGTATTGGGTACATCTTCTTCCTCAGTCTCCTCGACTTGAGAAGGTTGCTTCCTTGGTATTAGAAAGCTGGTAGTTGGGATTTATCAGGGTGTCTTGC
>JAVJIF010028646.1:0-47535 GCA_038442645.1 Agave tequilana
AGTGTAGTGTAGTATAGGTGTTCTTCTTCTTTTCTTTTGTATTTTCATTTCTTTTATAGATCATGTATTAGGGCAGAGAGATTCAGAGAGAGAAAGAGAGATTGATATAATAGATAGTGACAATCTATGTAAAGGTGTCTCCTTTCTTATCAATTGTAATTTCTCCATCTTTTACATGATGTTTAGCTAATTTCTTCTTCTCATGGCAATCTAAGTACTAACCACTAACCATCTAACCACTTACTTGATAATCTACATGAATCTAACAGCCTCTACAAGGCCTTGCTCTTGCAAGAGCCATTGATGGCTCATGATGATGGATTCTAACATTCTAACATTTCTAACATCTAACCCACTAACTTGCTAACTTGCAATGTCTTCTTTATTTCATGCTCATCTCTAACCGGTTTTGATGATTTAATAGTAGCTTGCAATTGTTGTGTGGTATAGATGTGTTGTTTGAATGTGGAAGAACCTTCTTATGTGCCATGCTCTGTATCGTCTCTTGAAACCAAGGATTAGTGATAGCCAAGGATCCATGTAAGGCAACTATCACTAAGAGGTTAGCATGGTTAGTGGAGCAATTAGTAGTTGGTACCCATGAGTCTTCTTTTATCTTATTTTAAAAATCAATTTCAAAACTCTTTTATCATTTTCCCATTGTTGTTTTCATCAACTTCTTAGTTCACCTTTGTTTCATTTTCTATTTTGTTTTCCAAACCAATTCTCTTTTATTTTTACATCGCTTTCATCACGTTCTCCACCCATCACTTTCTGATTTCTTTTCTTTTATTTTCTTTTTCTCATTCTTTTAAACAAAGAAGACTTATTAACATAACACGTGAATAAAAAATGTTAATACTTATATCGCCTCCCGTCCCTGTGGATTTGACCCGTTGAGTTAATACTATAACGGAAGTATCGAGGGAACATTAGCACGCATAAGCTTTTCATTAATTTCACAAAACACACATTTAAAGTGCTTGTTCCGACAGACCAATTTTTGGACCTGTAGAATCTGTCATATTTGATTTGCAGATTTGGCCGTTGACACGCGATTGAATTCTTCTTTGTTCAAGGCACAGAAAAGGGTGTCCATTGCTTTGGCATCAAGGTTTGTTGATTTCTTTTGTTCGTCACCCATGCACTATAATTTGTGGTCGGCTTGGTGTACGATGCTTCTACTATGTTTCAGAGATAGTTGAGTGATTGCAAGTAGATCTTCATTCTACTCCAATAGTTGTAGTTGGAGCCATCAAATAGTGGTGGACGTTGTGTAGAATGTCTTTCTCTGAATTGTGATGAAGGAAACTCCATTGCCATCTTTGTAGGGCGTTGACCGGGAATGCAGGGCTCTGATACCAATTGTAGGATCAAAAATATTATGTCAACACAATACTAGAACAAAGATATTAGCGTTAAATAAAATAATTTGCAAGAAAGGAAATAAATCTCGAAAATTATGCAAACGCAAACACAAGAGATTTTTTCCTGGTTCGGTCCTCGTGACCTACATCCAGTCTCCAAGCAAACCGCTTGAGATTTTCCTTATCCTTAATTTTGTACACCCAAAATCAACACCTGTACACCACTTGACAAAACACCCTTTGTCAAATGTGTACAACTCTTCTTACATCAAGAAGACAACAACACCTTGTACAACTTCTCTTCAGCCCAAAGACACTCTTATACAATTCTTCTCTTTGAATGATTACAATCAATCCTATAACCCTTGAAACTTGTATGTGATCATGAACAATTACTCTTATAGGTGGACTCTCAGAATTCTTCCCTAGAGAATTGAAATTTGTTTGAAGAACAGAAAGTAAAACTAGTTTTGTGAAAACAGAATTTTGACCAGACAGAAAACTAAGATTTTAATTGGTGTATTTAAGCCTAAGATAACATCCTTATTTATAGCTGAAATCTATGGTCAGTTAGGGTAGTTATCAGGATAAATTTGAATATTGAAACGTTGGATAAATATCAGAAAATCAATAACTGTTTAACAGTCAAAACTGTTATAAGTCGACTAGGGTAGGGAGTAAGTCGTATAGATATTTTTTACTGCGTTAGTCGACTAGTCAAAGGAGCAAGTTGACTATAAATATATGATATAGATATGCAAGTCTCTGGAAACTACTATTAGTCGACCAGCAGAAAAATAGTAGTCGACTATAACATGAGTTAGTCGACTATAATTATAAGTAAGTCGACAATACTGCTAATCAGTCAAAAACAGAGAAGTGATATTTTTTGTGAAAGAACATAGTTGACTATATAAAGGTCAAGTCGACTAATGGGAAGGGTCAAGTCTACTAATAGGAAGGGTCAAGTCTACTAATAGGACTATTTTGTGTGTGATCAAGGCTTTTAATAAATATCTAAAAATACACAAAAAAAAGTACAAATTATATTTGATCATCAAAATAAGTTCCAACACTAAGAATCTATCTATGCTTCCTTTGTCCCTCTGCCTCTGATGTGTAGGATATTTATAGGATAGAAATGAATAAGAAAATGAGTCTAAAGATAAGGGGAGCTGACTATTTCTGAATTTGAATTCCCCCCTTATCTCCAAACTTGATTTGATGTGGATATTCAATTCTGATTGGAGCTTATTGGCGTGTTGATGGCTGAATATAACTTATCAGATGATAGAATTAGAAACAATGATCAACGTAAGAGTTGTAGCCCTTTAAGGCTTATTTTTAGATCATTCTGAATCATCAGATTTGAGAGTCGGTAGCGAAAGTTATGATTCAAATACTAAAATGTATCCAATCTGAATCTGAGTCAAAATTGCTTCATCTCATCCGTTGATCTTCTCTCTATCTATTTATCCCTTTACACTTTAAATTTGGATTTAGTTTCCATTTGGTGTTATCTTTATGATTTGCTCTGATCTTCAGCTGAACATTTACCCCAATCCTTAATTTGTTATAGATGTGGTGAATCCTCATAGATCTTTAAATTAATCGAATTGATTTACCAAAATCTGATTTTTAACTGACTAGATCTAGGATCATCCTCAGCTAACCAAATATATCCAGTTAAATCTGATTTTAACTGGTATTTATTTGATTTAATCTCTTTTTCTTCATTATTATCTTCTGCAGAGTAGACATTTAAGATAAGAAATTAGCAGATTTATTACATGATAAATATAGGAGTGTAATGAAAAAAATGCAAAATATGTGTACGATCACACCCCATACCTATCTTTTTCTCGTCCTCGAGCAAAATAATAAAAATGAAACATTATTAGACCATTTTCACAGGTCACGCGATTGCACTGAGCATGTGCAACAAGCCGTTAAATCTCTAGGTTTTTCCTAGAGAGGACAATTTTGTCTCGTGAGGGTTTTCAGTAGATTACACCCATAAAATCCATAAAGAAAGAGAAACAAAGTGTTAGTATTTTGAAAACACATTTTGAAAGAGAAAAATATTTGAAGTACTATTGTAAGAATTAAGTAATCTATAAGTTAAAGGAAAACTGAACTTTTCATTCCTAAACTTAGTCTTTAATCAAAAACTTGCTATCAATCAAGATAAGGAGTCAAACTATATTTCTCATCTAGTAATTATTTTACCCTAAGTTATATGCACCTTGTGACCGTGAAATTTGACTCAGGGTTCTTTAACTCTAACTCTTATACCTTATTTTCTTTTCTTTATTTTTTTTATTTTTGGTGATATTATTCCTTAGTTCTATCAGGCTTTCTAATCTACCCATGTAACGAGCCTTTAATCGATGACTCTCAAACCAAACGTCTTAGGGTACCGGGTGAGGAAAATAGCCCAAAGATTTAAGGACTCGAGCAAATAAGGCCACGAAACTAAGGATTTTATTATATGGACCATTTTTAGGCGTGAATACTCATGCTTTATGAGGCACAAATACCCAGCTTAATCAGAAATTTTTTGATATAGGTGTATATATATATATTTCTTTTCTTTTTTTATATAAGGCATAAGAATCTTTATTTTGAACCCTAAGTGTGTAAGTGTATAAAGCATGCATATTTCATCAAGGTAAAAATCAAGACTAAATTATTTTTTCAAATTTCTTCCTAGCCCTAAAAATCAACCAAATATCTTGTTTTGACTAAGTATAAGAAATTCTAATTATGATTCTCCTATTTCTTAAAATTAACTTAATTTCTTACAAAAAATATGTCAAAATATTGCTCTCTTTTCAAAAAGTTTTTTTTAAAAGAAAGAAAAATATTAATTTTTTTATTTTAAATAAAAAGAAAACTTATGTTATATTTGAACCCTCCTCTACACCTATCTCATGCTTTGTCCTCAATGTATGAATGAATGCTTAAATGTATGAAAAAGAAGAAAGGAAGGATAATGTTAGCTCAAGGTGGTGGTTCCGGAGGTGGTCAGATTGAGCCAAGCGTTGCTACCCAATCAAAATAATGTGGTGGTTCACGGAACCACCTTTATTGACCTCTTTTCTATTTACATATTTACAGTCCCCAATATGAATAGGATTATGAAAGATCCTATCATGAAACTTATTCCCTTTACATGACCAGTCTTGGAAAATTATCACTGAGTCATCATGGTTTATACCTATGTCCAACAAAAGAATGTGACTTGGTGGAATAGTTGACTTGGGCTCAGGAATGATAGGTTCAGGAATCAATACTAACTCAGAAAAATCAACTTTGGGTTCGAGAGTCAGTTTTGGTTCAAGAGTTGAGTCCAAATCCAAGAATTGAAATTCATATTCTTTTCCCATCAATGAATGTGACTATCCAAAATTGGCAATTCAACTTCTAAATTTATGGGTATGGGAATAAATGTTGGCTCGAGAAATTGGTCCAAATTGGATAAGAATACTAGAGTCAACATAGATTCGAAGATGGGAACTGAATTACAAAGTTAGGGATCGGGTTCACATTTATAATCAAATTCAATCTCATTAAAATGAAAACTTGCCAATTTGTCAATGGTTTGATATTAGTCAAGTTCAAAGTTTTGTGGTGAAATTGAATCTTGATTAGTCTTCAAGATACTATGATTCTTGGTTTCATCAATATGGCCAGAAGTATCGGGAATAGTCAAAAATTGGGTAGGGAGAGTTTCCTTATTCCTACGCATGTTTTCCAATTGACTAAGTCTTGTTTCTATCATATCGAGTGGATCACTTTGAAATTGAATCATGGATTTCATACTCTTTTTTAAGTCGTTTTATGTTCTTCTTGAAAAATATAGTAAGGATCTGTGATTTGAAAATTTTGACGAGATTTGAGTCTTCTAGATTTTGAATTCATCGCTCGAGCTCTTCTAAGGCTTTCATCCTCTTTTCCCAGTCAATTGATTCTTCTAATGGTTGTTCGGAAGAAGGAGTATATAAAGATGGATGGTGGAAGGGTGGTTGACTATATGACTTGGGGGAGCTGTATCCCCACTGACTCTGTGAAGAGTAGTGATGATTGTTCCAGTCTTATTCATAGTATTGGGACTGGGGAATATATTGATTTGGATAAGACCAATTGACACATTAGGTTGATTAAAGTTATGATATGCTGGGTTGGTAATATCTAAAAAAGAGGTCGGGGTGTAATATGAATTACCATTATAATTTGAAAAATTATTGTTATAAGCCATATCACACAAGAAATGTCAAAAACAAACAAAGAAAAATAAACAAATAAAAAGAAAAAATCTAACTAAGTTAGGGTAGAACTTAGGCCTAGACGACTCCTAACTAGTTAGACTATCCACGGGGGTATATTACAGAATCTGACCACAAGTTAATCGGTCAGGTAGGGGCAAGATCAATGAAAGGTATCCGTGCCTAAGCAACGTGCATAATTATGCCAAACTACCAATCTTCAGGGTTTCGCCCTCAATCTCCAACCTTAGACACCGACTTAGCAAGAGCAACTTCTAACGACTTTCCCCTAGGTCAGTCTCCTATTTGAGTCCGAGATTCCCTAGGGCCAAAGTCTACTCAGTTTTAGTTAGGCTTAGGTTAGTGAGTGAGGAGATTGTTTGTAGGCTAAAGGAGGGTAATGACTTCCCCATCTTATCTTGTTTATAGGATAAGCCCTTAAATCAATTTAGTGTAATGTGTACATGAAAAGCAACAGTTAAGCAATGTAAACAATTTAAAAGTGTTCCTATACTACACGCTATGCACGCGTACCTTTGCTCCAGCATCTTCAACAGTAATGTAAAATGTAAACGAATTAGACGCGTGCCTAAATGGAAAGTCTAAACCATTTTTAGCATTTAACAAACATCAATTTACTATTAAAGTTAGAAAATATGTACAATGAGTTAAACAAGAAAATAAATAGCTACAGAAATTTAGCTTAGCAATTAAACCAACCTGTAAAAAATACAGGTTAGTAGTTCACTCAGATTGCCGCGTGAATGCAGCAAATCTGAGGGCTTCTGGGCTATGCTTTCTTGAGCAGAGTTCAGAGCCACTTATATATCCAATGCAGCAAAAATTTCCTTGATATCTATCACTGCACACCAAGAACAAAGAAGAAAGTTAACCAAAAATATAAAATTAAAAAGAGAATTACGTACCGTCCCTCCCCGGCAACGACGCCAAAATTTAATTGAGTTTAGAGCTGCACACAAAAAAATAAAAATTTCAGAACTTAAAAATAGAATGTTCAAGTACTTAATACTACCATGATAGTAAATGGCTATGCGGGTCGTGATTCATAAGGAGGGACTAGCGATGGAAGCTTTTAATAAGTTCACTTTTAAGTTACTTAAAATGGTTAAAGTTCTTCTTTTAGTTCTTGAAAAGAAAAAGAAATGTTAGATTGTGAAAGTGATAGATAGAAGGAGATGGTGATTTTGTACAAAGAAAGTGAAAAATAGTAGAAATTTGGTGATGGAGGTGATCTAAACTAAAGATTAAAAGAACAGAAAGAAAACCTAAAAGAAATACATACCTTTTTTTCCGGTTGATGACTTACCTGAAATCCTTGCATGTTTACCTTAATCTGGAGGCGATCAGCGCATCACTCATAAGATTAACTCAGTCCCAATTTATATTACATCATCAAGGTTTCTTCGAACAAGTATGAAATGATACGAACATAGTGAAGAATCCATCGTCATAAACTATTGATGGCACTCGCTAAGGCAAGGCAATACCGATGCTATTTGACTCACTTGGACTATCATCAAAACCGAAAGAAGAAGAAGAAAATAAAAATAAAGAAGAACATAAAAAAGTTACCTTTTATTGCTTGCAAAAACAATGGAAGAAAGGAGGAGGTTACATCGGTGTCACTCTCAATATAAATCTCTCTCTCTTACTTTCATAAATCTTAGTCTAACCTATGCTTACGAAGAAATAAAAATTACATAAAATGAAAAAAAAAACTACACTAAAAGAATAAAAAACTGGCCTAAGAATCTATCTCTGCTTCCTTCGTCCCTCTGCCTCTTATGTGTAGGGTATTTATAGGATAGAAATGGATAAGGAAATAAGTTTAAAGATAAGGGGAGCTAACTATTCTGAATTTGAATCCTCCCATTACCTTCAAACTTGATTTGATGTGGATATTCAATTCTGATCTGCAGCTTATTGGCGTGTTTATTGCTGAATATAATTTATGAAATGACAAAATTGGAAACAATGATCAACGTAAGAGTTGTAGCCTTTAAGTTTTCTTTCCGGATTATCTTGAATCATCAGATTTGAGAGTCGGTAGCGAAAGTTATAATTCAAATACTAAAATGTATCAAGTCTGAATCTGAGTCAAAATTGCTTCATCTCATCCATTGATCTTCTTTCTATCCATTTATCCCTTTGAATTTTGAATTTGGATTCGGTTTTCATTTGGTATTATCTTTATGATTTGCTCTGATCTTCAGCTGAACATTTGCCCCAATCCTTGATTTGTTCTGGATGTGATGAATCCTCATAAATCTTTAAGTTAATCGAATTGATTCACCAAAATCTGATTTTAACTAACTAGATCTGGTATCATCCTCATCTAACCAAATATATCCAGTTAAATCTGATTTTAACTGGCATTTATTTGGTTTAATTCTCTTTCTCTTCATTATTATCTTCTACAAAATAGACATTTAAGATAAGAAAATTAGCAGATTTTATTACATGATAAATGTAGGAGTGTAATGAAAAGAATGCAAAATATGTGTTGATCACTCCCGAACAACCATTAGAAGAACCAATTGACTAGAAAAAGAGGATGGAAGTCCTAGAGGAACTCGAGCGAAGAATTCAAAATCTAGAAGACTCGAAATCCCATCAAAGTCTTCAAATCCAAGATCCTTACTCCATTTTTAAGTCCCACAGCAAAAAGAACATACCGACTTAGAAAAGAGTACAAAATTCATGATTCAATTCCAAAACAATCCTTTCAATATGATAGAAGCAAGAGTTAGTCGATTGGAAAACATATGTAGGAATAAGGAAACTCTCCTTACCCAATCTTTGACTATTCCTACCACTTCTAATCATATTGATGAAAATTAAAAATCATGAAATCTTGAAGACTTTGACCAAGATTCAATTTCACTACAAAATATTGAACTTAACGAATATCAACCCATTGACAAATTGGCAAATTTTTATTTTAATGAAATTGAACTTGAATATGAATGTGAACCCGACCCATAATTTTGTGATTCAATTCTAATCTTTGAATTTATGTTGACTCCGGCATCCTTACCCGAGTTGGACCCATTTCCCGAGCCAACATTGATTCCTGTATCCATAGATTTTGAAATTGAACTACTTATTTTGAATAGTCACATTTCATCGATGGGAATAGAATGTGAAATTAAATTCTTTAATGTGGACTCAACTCTTGAATCTAAACCGACTCTCGAGCCCAAAGTTGATTTTTCAAGTTAGTATTGGTTCCTGAACTTTTCATTCAAATCCTAAATCATTCATTCCACAAAATTACATTCTATTGTTGGACCAAGGAATTGACTAAAATGACTCAGTGATGATCTTCCAAGATTGGTCATGTAAAGGGAATAATTTTCATGATAGGATCTTGCATGATCCTATTAATATGGGGATTGTAAATATGTAAATAGAAAAGAGGTCAATAAAGGTGGGTTCTGTGAGTCACGACATTATCTTGATTGAAACAATGCTTGGCCCAATCAGACCACCACCGGAACCACCACCATGAGATAATTTTCCTTCCCTTTTTATTTGTTTCATGTATTTAACATTCATGATGTATTGAGGACAATGCATGAGATAAGTGTGGGGGAGGGTTTACTAACGTAGGTTGTTTTAAATTTTCTTTCTTTTACACTTCTTTTTAGGAAATTTTTAAAATTTTCTTTATATAAAAACTCTTTTCTTTTCTTTTTACAAACCTTTTTGAAATAAGAGAAATAGTTTTAATTTATTTTAAGAAAATTAAGATTATCTTAGGAATTAGGAATACCTAAAATTATGAATTTTTAAACCAGATCTTGTTTAAATTTTAGGATTAGGAAGTAAGATTGGAAAGACAATTTGATCTTGAATTTTTTGCCTTAGATATATGCACTTCACACTTACACAATTTTTTTGAGATTAAAACAAAGACTGAAAATACCATAAAAATATTAAAAAAATGATGATAATAAAAATCACTTATTGAAGCTGGGTAATTATGCCTCAGGAAGCATGATTATTCACGCCTAAAAAGATGAACAAAATCAAAACAATCTCCTTTAGTCTTGTGGCCTTGTTTACTCGAGTCCTTAAGCCCGATGGATGTTTTCTCATCTGGTAATCGTCTAGTTTGGGAGTCACCGGCTAAAGGCTTACTACCCGGGTAAATAAGAAAGTTTAAGAAAACTAAGGAAAGAAAAATAAATATATATACAAATAAATGACATGAAAGTTAGAGTCAATATCCCAAAAATCTTCACAGTTCACAAAGTGCATATTTATCTAAGAGTTTTATGAAAGATCGAAGAATCGATTCAATTTTAAATTCTTATATTTAATTTATAATAAGATTTTGTATTTAGACTTAGTTTAAGGAAGAATAATTTCTGGTTAACCTATAACCTTGGATCGCTTAATTTTCTGTAAAAATACCTCAACACTTTTCTCGCTTTCAAAATGTGTTTTCAAAATACTAACATTTGATTTCTTTCTTTATAGATTTTGTGGGTGTAATTCGTTGAAAACCCTCAGGAGATAAAACTCCTCCTCTAGGAAAAACTTAGAGGTTTGACGGCTTATTGCACATGCTCAGTGCAATTTGTCACCTGCGAAAGTGGTGTAATAATTTCTTAATTTTTCTGTCTTGCTCGGGATGAGCAAAAGATAAGTGTGGAGGTGTAATTAGTCTCTAATATTGAATATTTCATACCACACTTTCATACTTTTCTTTATAAATTTCTGCTGAATAATAGTTTTCTTGTATGTTCCCAGGTTCATGGTATGGGATGAAGAAGAAGATTAAAAATCCTATTTATTGGTGATTTTTAGAACCTAATAGAGCCATTGACTTTAGAAGCCCATTCTGCTGCTGCAGGAAGCAGAAAATTAGAAAGTAGTAGCCCATACCCTGACATCAGAGCAACCATGACCTGTAGACTTTGGTGTTGCACGCCAGGCCATAGTATGGCGTGGCCGCGTTTTCGCGGCCATACTGTAGAGACGCACGACTCTGTTCAGCTCCCCTGATGTCCCTCGGGCCTATAAATACCCTAGGATTTCTAGAGCTCAGGAAGAAGAGTTTTTTGGTGTGATTTTCTTCTCTTTAGGGTAGTTTCTCTCTTTAGTTTAGGTTATTTGTTCTTCTTATTCCTCTTTTGTATTTTTCATTTCTTATAGATCTTGTAATAGGGAAGAGAGTGGTACATAGGATGAAAGTTAGAGTGTTTGTAATGGAAGGCGACACTCTATGAAAAGTTCTCTCTTTATCTCTACTTATTTTCATCTCTCTAACTGTTTACATGCTTAGCTAATTTTCTTCTTATGAGAACTAACTACTAACCACTAACTATGCTAACTCTTTACTTGATAATCCACATGAATCTAATAGCCTCTACTTGGTCTTGCTCTTACAAGAGACATTGATGGCTCATGATGATGGATTCTAACACTCTAACATCTAACTCTCTAATAAGTTACCATTACTTTATTCCATGCTTGCTCTAGTTAGTTTTGATGGTTAAAGTGTAGCTTGCATTTTGTTTGTTGAGTTTGGACGTAAAAGTGATCTTATGAGCCATGCTTTGTAAAGCTCTTGAACCAAGGACTAGTGATGGCCAATGATTCATGATGAGGCAACTATCACTAAGAGGTTAGCTGTTAGCTGAGCCATTAGTAGTTAGTAGCCATGAGTTTTCTTGTATCTCTTTTTATCTTCTCTTTTTACCTTGTTTCAAAAACCCAAAATTCATAACAACTCTTCTATTTTTTCCATTTCTTTGTTTTCACTGTATTCTTCTCATTCTTTATTTTCTTTTCTTTTGATTCTTTAAAACATTGAAGAACACTTAACATACACGTGAATCGACTGGTAAAGCTTCTATCGCTTTCCGTCCCTGTGGATTCGACCCGTTTAACCACCATGCTATAACAGAAGTATCAAGGAAGCCAAAGCACGCACTTTTAACTCATGATTTCAAAACACACACTTTTCATGCACAGTTTACCCGGGTCAAATTTTGTGGCTCCGTTGCCGGGGAACAAACCTAGGTCACCACTATACTACGACTTGACTTTGAATCTTTTATTGAAGCTAAATACCGACTAAGATCTTGATTGAATATCTGAAACTTAATGAACACAAGATCATTAGTATTATAATTACATGAGTTAATCATCATCAAAACTAGAGTGATGGACCTTTGGGCCAACAAAAAAGCACTCACCTCAGTTTTTAGGGATCTATAGGAGATTACACTAATTTTAGTGTCATATGATAGTTGCAGCTGCGTAGCTCTCGTCTCCATGATTGCAACAGCTCAAGAATCATGTAAATCAAATTCTAGATGGCTAAGATATCGCCCGAAAACTAAAATAGCCACTTTAATGAGTTGAACTTTCTTAACGGGTTTACACTGTTGCAAGCGAGTTGGGTTGCCAACAAGTTCACATCCCATAACCAAACCTACTACTTAAGTTAATTGATTGCAGCTTCGGGTCAGATTGGATGTTAGTGTGAATCCAACATGAAAGAAATGAGAAGAAGAAGAGAGAGAAGAGAGCAAGGAAGAGAAAAAGGATGAGAAGATGGCCTGGGGGCATAGCAGCGCCGACGGGGCATAGCCAGGTGGCCGTGTTTGGCCAGTAGTGGCAATGGCCGGTGCAGCAGGGAGAGGAAAAAGAGAGTGAAAGAGAAAGAGAGAATAAGTAAGGAGAGGAGGAGAAGGGGTTTGGTGGTAGGCGGTGTTGCTGGCGATGCGGTAACATCGGTGAGGGCAGAGGCAAGGTGGCATGGCCAAAGAGGAGGAGGATAAGAAGAAGAAGGAGAGGAAGAAGATGAAGAAGAAGAAAGAAAGAGGAGGAGAGAGAGAGAGAGAGAAAGAAGGAAGGAGGAGGAGAAAAGGTAATAGGGAGATGGCGGCTGTTATGGTGGCAGTGGTGCTTGGCCGGCAGCAAATTATGACCAACGGTAAGGCCTCCGGTGGCTGGGAATAGGCAAAGCAAGATGAGAGGAAGAGAAAGAGAAAAAAGTGAAGAAAAGAGAGCAAAGAGAGATTGTGCTGGTGGTGGTGGTGTCGGCGGCTTAGGCGGTTCATAAGAGGAGGGGTTTGGATTGAAAACGAGAGAGAGAGAGAGAGAGAGAGCAGTGTGAGGGTGAGAAAGAAGAATATATCAAGAGGGATAGAGAGTATGGGATATTTTCTAATGTTGGTGGATCAAATGCCATGTGTTCTCCTCTCTCTCTCTCTCAAATCATCTCCACCTCCACCTCATCTCTCTCCCACCAACTCTCCTCCACTTTATCTCCCTATTACCCATTAATCTTCCTCCACTAACACTCATAATAATAGTAATAACAACAACAACAATAATAATATAATAACAATAATAATAATAGCACTCATAATAATAATAATAACAACAACAATAATAATAACAATAATAACAATTTACATTATACAAAATGCATACACATGAAAATATATACATTTATTTTATTTAAAATCCTTCTCTCTACAAAAAAGTATTGAACAATACTAATTTTTCAATGTTTATAAATCAAAACTAATTAAATTGCCATCATTAATTATCTTAATTAAGTATTAGGGGATAAGGATATTGCATCCTATAATAAGAAATTTCGTTCTTGAAATTTAAATCTCGAAGAAAAAAAAAATATTTTACCTAT
The DNA here is from genome assembly GCA_038442645.1 of Agave tequilana. Classification (NCBI taxonomy): domain Eukaryota; kingdom Viridiplantae; phylum Streptophyta; class Magnoliopsida; order Asparagales; family Asparagaceae; genus Agave; species Agave tequilana. The sequence goes on from JAVJIF010028646.1 coordinate 13,329, forward strand.
GGGATTTAGGACACCACGCTTCCGTTGTGCCACTCTGATTTTTGTTGCTGACTTCTGGAATGAATGGCCAGTCACGAGAATGGAATCGGGAATATGAAACCGGGAAGAAGATCTAAATCATTTTGGAGGAGAATAGGAATCGGGAAATCTCAAGATTCAAGAAATAAATTTTCAAGGGAGATATATTCCAGTACTTGTAGCTAGAATTCCCATCTCTAGATCCAGATTACTTCTTATTAACCTGATAATTGGATTGTACTATTGGTATATTCTAGACTAACTTGAGCTCTAATACCAAGAAATCATGTCACGCCCCACTTCTCAAAATACACTGTAGTAGTGACACAACAGAGTCGGCGACTGATTAGTCTCTAAAACTGCATATTTCATACCACATCTTCACATTTATTTAATATTAAATTCTGGTAATAATACATCTCTTGCATGTTTCTAGGTCCATGGTGTGCAATGAAGAAGAAGACCCTAAATCACCATTTAATGGATGATTAAAGGCCTAAAATATAGCCATTGACTTTGGAGAGCTGATTCGTCAAAACCGGGGCCCAAAACTAGAAACTGGGAACTGCAGCTGACGAGGGACAGATGGAACAGCGCGCGCGCCTCTAGAAGAGCGGCGGAAACGCAGCCATAGCCGCGTTTCTGCGGCCGTACGGGCGCGACCGCGGCCGTACTTTGGGCCAAGGTTTGCCCCCTGGCCGCCCTTTCCCCTGGTATCTATATATACCCCTTGGGATTCTTCAGTGGAAGATATACAGAAAGTAGTGTAGTTTTCCTTCCATGTTATAGTTTAGGATAGTTTAGTTTAGGTTAGTTTTTCTTCTTCCTTTGTATTTTTCATTTCTTGTAGATCTTGTAATAGCAGAGAGAGTGGTATATAGTTGGAAAGCAAGAGTTCTTGTAATAGAAGGTGACAATCTATGAAAGGTTCTCTCTTTACCTCTCTTTATTTTCTTCTCTCTAACTCTTTTTACATGTTTAGCTAATTTTCTCTCATGGCAACTAACTACTAACCACTAACTTGCTAACTTCTTATTTGATAATCCACATGAATCTAATAGCCTCTACTTGGCCTTGCTCTTGCAAGAGCCATTGATGGCTCATGATGATGGATCTAACACTCTAACATCCTAACTCTCTAACAAGCTAACATTACTTTACTCCATATTTACTCTTATTTAGTTTTGATGGTTTAAGTATAGCTTGCACTTGTTTTGTTGAGTTTGAATGTGAAAGTTATCGTATGGGTCATGCTTTGAAATGCTCTTGAACCAAGGACTAGTGATTGATTACCAAGAATACATGTGAGGTAACTATCACTAAGAGGTTAGCATGATTAGTGGAGCCATTAATAGTTAGTAGCCGTGAGTTTTCTTCTTTTTCACTTTGTTTTAGAAATATTCCAACAAATATTTTATCTTCTATGTTTCCCACTTCTTCATGTTTCACCGTACTTCTCTTTTCATTTTTTATTTTCTTTTCTTTTCATTCTTTCAAACATTGAAGAACTTTTAACACACACGTGAATCAACCAGTAAAGCTTCTATCGCCTCGGTTCCTTGTGGATTCGACTCGTTTTAGCCTCTAAGCTATAACGGAAGTATCAAGGAAACCAAAGCACACACACTTTAAATATCAATTTCAAAACATATAGTTTTTGTGCGAGTTTTTCCCCCGATCAAATTTTGGCGCCGTTGCCGGGGATAGGAACGGTTTGATTTCACGTTTTTATTAACTTTTCTTCTTTATATTTTGGTGTGCAGGTTAAAGTTTTAGCATTGCAGAAGTCCACACTTGCTCTTATGTGATTGGGTAAATTCTTGTATATTCTTACATTCTGCTGCTAGTTTTTGTTGATATTATATGTACACTGTAATAATTCTAAGAACTAAAATATGGTAATTGGATGTTTTAAAACAGTTTAGACATTTGCATCTAGGCACGTGTCAATTTTCATTCTAATATACTATATTTTGTTCTTGTGTGTTGTGATCTTGCAGGAGGTGTACATATTGCATAGCATATAGTTAGGACAAATACGTTAGGACAAATACGTGGATGATATACTCTCTTTGTGTGTTCATTCTTATCTATATTGCATATTTGCATGAATTAAACTTAAGGGCAACACCCAATACAACATAAGGTGGGGAAGTCATTACCCTCACTTAGCCCAAAAATCACCTGCCCACTCACACAACCCAAGCCTAATAAAAATTGCTAGACGTTGGCCCCTAGGGACATCTCGGACTCATTTAAGAGATTGACCAAAGGGGAAAATTATTAGAAGTTGACTCTTGTCAAATCGGTATCTAAGGTTGGGGATTGAGAGGTGAAACCTCGAAGAACAGTGGTTTGGTATAATTAGACCCGTTGCTCCGGCACGGATACCTCCCACTGAGCTTGCCCCTACCTGGCCAATTAACTCGTAGTCAAATTCTGACAATATACCCCCTGTGGACAGTCTAACCAGTTAGGAGTCATCTAGGTCTAAGTCAACCCTAACATAAACTTGTTTTCTTTTTCTTTTTTATTTGTTTATGTGTTTGCTTGTTTTCTTTTTGTAAATTGTGATATGGATTTGAACAACAACAATTTTTTCCATTCAAATGTGAATCCATATTTCGCCCCGACCTCTTTTGACTCGGATAATTCCGATCCGGCTATGTACAACATGAACTAACCTTATATGTCGAATTGGGATTATCCGACTCAATATGTGCCCCATGATTAGTCTCTAATTTTGCATAATTTTCATCACATTCTCACATTTATTTGATAATAAATTCTGCTAATAATACTTTACTTGCTTGATCCTAGGTTCATGGTGTGCAAATGAAAAAGAAGATCTAAATCACTATTTAATTTGTGATTAAAAGCCTATTATCATAGCCATTGACCTAGAGGAGCTGATTCGGCAAAACCAAGGGTGCAAAACCAGAAATCAGGCACCAGAACTGACAGGAGACAGACTGAGATGCGCGCGGCTCAAGGCGCCGCGCGCACGGCCACCAAGAGGCCGCGGAAACGCAGCCCAACCCGCGTTTCCGCGGCCGTACGGCCGTGGTGCGCGCGCCGCTTTGGGCCAAGGTATGTCCCCTGGCCCCCCCGTTCCCCTGATGCCTATAAATACCCTTGGGGTTTTCCAGAGTTGGGGATATGCAGAGTTTAGGGTAGTTTTTCATTCCATTTTGTAGTTTAGTTTAGGTTAGGTTAGTTCTTCTTCTCCCTCTTTGTATTTTCCATTTTGTAGATCTTGTAATAGGGAGAGAGAGTGGTTCATGCTTGGAATGCAAGGTTTAGGGTAGTTCTCATTTTTCATTTTGTAATTTAGGGTAGTGTAGTGTAGTTTTTCTTTTTCTTCCTCCCTTGTAATTTCATTTCTTATAGATCTTGTATTAGGGAGAGAGAGTGGTACATGTTGGGAAGCAAGAGTGCTTGTAATAGAAGGTGACAATCTATGAAAGGTGCTCTCTTACCTTATCTTTGTTTTCTTCTCTCTAATCTCTTTTACATGTGTAGCTAGTCTTTTCTCTCATGGCAACTAACTACTAACCACCAACTTGCTAACTTCTTTTATGATAATCCACATGAATCTAATAGCCTCGTTTTGGCCTTGCTCTTGCAAGAGCCATTGATGGCTCATGATGATGGATCTAACTCTAACTTCCTAACCACTAACAAGCTAACATTACTTTATTTCATGCTTGCTCTTATTGGGTTTTGATGATGTAAGTGTAGCTTGCACTTGTTTTGTTGAGTTGGGATGTGAAGAGTTACATATGGGCTATGCTTTGTAAAGCTCTTGAACCACGGACTAGTGATGGCCAATGATACATGTGAGGAAACATCATTAAGAGGTTAGCGTGTTGGTGGAGTCATTAGTAATTAGTAGCCGTGAGTTTTCTTTATTTTTCACTTTATTTTAGAAATATCAAAAATCACAAAAACAATTCTTTTATGTTTCCCACTTCTTCGTATTTCACTGTACCTCTCTTTTCATTCTTTGTTTTCCTTTCTTTTCATTCTTTCAAACTTTGAAGAATTTTTAACAAACACGTGAATCAACCGGTAAAGCTTCTATCGCCTCCCGTCCTTGTGGATTCGACTTGTTTTAGCCTCTATGCTATAACGGAAGTATCAAGAAGCCAAAGCACACACACTTTAAATATCGATTTCAAAACATACAGTTTTTGTGCTCGATTTTTCCCCGATCAAATTTTGGCGCCGTTGCCGGGGATGGGAACGGTTTGATTTCACGTTCTTGTTAACCTTTCTTCTTTGTTTTTGGTGTGCAGGTTAAAGTTTTAGCATTGCAGAAGTCTACACTTGCTCAAGTGTGGTCGGGTAATTCTTGTATATTCTTATTTTTTGCTGCTAATTTTTTTTATTACCTGTACACTGTAAATAATATTAAGAATTAAAATACGGTAATTGGATGCTTTAAAATGGTTTAGACATTTGCATCTAGGCACGTGTCAATTTTCATTCCAAAATACTGTATTTTATTCTTGTGTTATTGTGATACTTATAGAAGGTATACATATTGCATTGCATATAGTTAGGACAAACACTTCAGTGATTTACTCGCTTTTTTGTATTCATCTTATCTATATTGCGCACTTCGCAAATTAAACTTAAGGGCAAAACCCAATACAAGATAAGGTGGGAAAGTCATTACCCTCCCTTGGCCCAAAAATCACCTCCCTACTCACAAAACCCAAGCCTAAATAAAACTTGCTAGACGTTGGCCCCTAGGGACATCTCAGACTCATTTAAGCGATTGACCTAAGGGGGAAGTTGTTAGAAGTTGACTCTTGTCAAATCGGTGTCTAAGGTTGGGGATTGAGAGGCAAAACCTCGAAGAACAGTGGTTTGGCATAATTAGGCCCGTTGCTCCAGCACGGATACCTCCCACTGATCTTGCCCCTACCTGGCCGATTAACTTGTGGTCCGCTTCCGACAATATACCCCCCGTAGACAGTCTAACCAGTTAGGAGTCGTCTAGGTCTAAGTCAACCCTAGCATAGGCTTGTTTTCTTTTTCTTTTTCATTGTTTGTTTGATTGTTTGTTTCTTTTTTTTTTGTATATTGTGAAATGGATTTTAACAACAATAATTCTTTCAATCCAAATATGAATCCATATTTCACTCCGACCTCATTTGACTCGGATAACTCCAACCCAGTTATGTACAACATGAACCAACAATATATGCCGAATTGGGATTATCCGACTCAATATGACCCGTATCTCTAATCCTATAACCAAGATTTTCAAAATAATTTCTACTCTTCACAGAGTCCATGGGGATTCAACTCCCCCCGAGTCAAATTTTCAACCATCTTGTCCACAATTTTTACAGTATTCGTTCCCCAATTTGATTCATATACTCCTTTTCCTGAACCACCAATTGAAGAAAAATCATCATTGGAAAGGAGTATAGAAGAGTCCCTACAACAAATATAAAATTTGCTCAATTCACAATCCTTCCCACATCAAACTCCACATACTCCTTTTCTAGAGCATCCAATTGATGAAGAATCTGAGCTAGAAAAGCATTTGGAAGTCTTTTGTGATAGAATGCAAAACATGTTGGACTCCTCATCTCAAACAAATTTTCAAGAGTCCTACTCATCTTTTCCAGTCTCACCTATTCAAAATGAACAACCATCAATACTGGACTTGGGTATGGAACCCTTGCGTGAGTCCGAGCAGCAATCGTAAAATCCGATGGACTCACAATTTCACCACAATTTCCAAAATCAACTTCCATACTCATCTTTTCAAGAAAAACCAATTACAAAAAGTATGGAAGACATGATTCAGACTCAACATTCTGTTACCCTGTCTGTCAGTAGGTTAGACTCAATAATGAGCGATCTGATCAATGAGAGCGAGGAAAATCTTTCTTGTCCATCATTGACCAATTCTTATATCCCTAACTCTACTGATTGGACCCTTGAATCATGTCAATTTGGGAATCTAGATTCAATTTCAGAACACACATTCGAACTTGACCAAACTCCAAGTTATGAAAGTCACCTGGACCTTCTGGCAAGTTATCCCTTCCCTGAAATTGAAATCGAACCTGAATGTAATCCTGAACTTCCTGTTGGGAACTCCATTTCACTTTTTGATTCAATAATGACTCCGGTATCTTTACCAGATTTTTCTCTATTCCGAAGTCAACATTGAATCCTGTACCAGTACACCGTGAAATAGAATCACCAATCTCTAATGATCACACTTCATTGTTGGGGAAAGTGTGTGAACATCAATTCTTTGGTTTGGACCCTATTTTTGAACCAATTTCGACTCTCATTGTTGACTCTCGACTTGATCTGAGTCAACTTCTTGAGTCGGTATCGATTTTTGTTCATGTTCCATTTGAGTTCAAATCAATCATCTCTCAAAATCACACTTCATTGTTGGACAAGAATGTTGAAGAAAATGACTCAGTCATTATTTTTGAAAATTGGAAATTAGATGGGGATAAAATTTTCAATAAGACCATTCAATCCATCATTCTTTTCTGGGGTCATATTAGAGAGGTCCTTGGTGGATTTCTGGATGATCCACGATATTTTGATTGGGTCGCAACGCTTGGCCCAATCCGACCACCACCAGAGCCACCCCCTTGAGGTAATCTTCCTGCCCTCTCCATTTGTTTCATGTATTTACAATTCACGATGCATTGAGGACCATGCATGAGATAAGTGTGGGGGAGGGTTTACTAACGTAGTTAGTTTTATAATTTCTTTCTTTTACACTTCTTTTTAATAAAAAAAATCTTTTATATAAAAACTTTTCTTTTCTTTTTACAAAACTTTTTGAAACAAGAGAAATAGTTTTTTGTTTTAAGAAAATTAAGATTATTTTAGGAATTATGAAGACCTAAAATTATGAAATTTTAAACCAAGTCAAAATAATAGATCTTGTCTAAATTATAGGATAAGAAAGTAAGATTGAAAAGATAATTTGATCTTGAATTTTTTGCCTTAGATTTATGCACTCCACACTTACACAATTTTTGGGATAGAAACAAAGACTGAAAATGCCATAAAAATATTCAAAAAAAATTATATGATAAATAAAAACTACTTATTGAAGTTGGGTAATTATGCCTTAGGAACATGATTATCATACCTAAAACGGTGGACAAAAATAAAATAATCCCCTTTAGTTTTGTGGCCTTGTTTACTCGAGTCCTTAAGTCCGAGGGATGTTTTCTCATCTAGTGCCCTAAGACCATCTGGTTTGGGAGTCACCGGCTAAAGGCTCACTACCCGGGTAAATAAGAAAGCCTAAGAAAACTAAGGGAAGAAAAAAGAAATAAATAAATAAATAAATAAATAATAATATATATTAAATAAATGGCATGAAAGTTAGAGTCGATATCTCAAAAACCTTCACTATTCACAAAGTGCATATTTTTCTAAGAATTTTATGAAAGATCAAAGAGTCAATTCAATTTTAAATTCTTACATTTAATTTATAACAAGATTTTTTGTATTTTGACTTAGTTTAAGAAAGAAAAATTTCTGGTTAACCTCTGACCTTGGATCACTTATATTTTCACAAAAATACTTCAACACTTTTCTCTATTTCAAAATGCATTTTAAAAATCTAACATTTGATTTCTTTCTTTATGGATTTTGTGGGTGTAATCCGCTGAAAACCCTCAGGAGACAAAACTCCTCCTCTAGGAGAAACCTAGAGGTTTAACGGCTTGTTGCACATGCTCAGTGCAATCGCGTCACCTGCGAAAGTGGTGAAATAATTTCCTTAGGTTTTTTTGTTTTACTTGGGACGAGCAAAACATAAGTGTGGGGTGTGATTAGTCTCTAATTTTGCATAATTTTCATCACATTCTCACATTTATTTGATAATAAATTCTGCTAATAATACCTTACTTGCTTGATCCTAGGTTCATGATGTGCAAATGAAGAAGAAGATCTAAATTACCATTTAATTGGTGATTAAAAGCCTATTATCATAGCCATTGACCTAGAGGAGCTGATTCGGCAAAACCAGGGGTGCAAAACCAGAAACCAGGCACCAGAACTGACAGGAGACAGACTGGGATGCGCGCGGCTCAAGGCGCCGCGCGTACGGCCACCAAGGGGCCGCGTTTCCGCGGCCGTACGGCCGTGTGGGACAGGGTCTGTCCCCTGGCCCCCCCGTTCCCCTGATGCCTATAAATACCCTTGGGGTTTTCCAGAGTTGGGGATATGTAGAGTTTAGGGTAGTTTTTCATTCCATTTTGTAGTTTAGTTTGGTTAGGTTAGTTCTTCTTCTCCCTCTTTGTATTTTCCATTTTATAGATCCTGTAATAGGGGAAGAGAGTGGTTCATGCTTGGAATGCAAGGTTTAGGGTAGTTCTCATTTTTCATTTTGTAATTTAGGGTAGTATAGTGTAGTTTTTCTTCTTCTTCCTCCCTTGTATTTTTCATTTCTTGTAGATCTTGTATTAGGGAGAGAGAGTGGTACATGTTGGGAAGCAAGAGTGCTTGTAATAGAAGGTGACAATCTATGAAAGGTGCTCTCTTACCTTATCTTTGTTTTCTTCTCTCTAATCTCTTTTACATGTGTAGCTAGTCTTTTCTCTCATGGCAACTAACTACTAACCACCAACTTGCTAACTTCTTTTATGATAATCCACATGAATCTAATAGCCTCGTTTTGGCCTTGCTCTTGCAAGAGCCATTGATGGCTCATGATGATGGATCTAACTCTAACTTCCTAACCACTAACAAGCTAACATTACTTTATTTCATGCTTGCTCTTATTGGGTTTTGATGATGTAAGTGTAGCTTGCACTTGTTTTGTTGAGTTGGGATGTGAAGAGTTACATATGGGCTATGCTTTGTAAAGCTCTTGAACCAAGGACTAGTGATGGCCAATGATATATGTGAGGCAACTATCACTAAGAGGTTAGCGTGTTGGTGGAGTCATTAGTAGTTAGTAGCCGTGAGTTTTCTTTGTTTTTCACTTTATTTTAGAAATATCAAAAATCACAAAAACAATTCTTTTATGTTTCCCACTTCTTCGTATTTCACCGTACCTCTCTTTTCATTCTTTGTTTTCCTTTCTTTTCATTCTTTCAAACTTTGAAGAACTTTTAACAAACACGTGAATCAACCGGTAAAGCTTCTATCGTCTCCCATCCTTGTGGATTCGACTCGTTTTAGCCTCTATGCTATAACGGAAGTATCGAGGAAGCCAAAGCACACACACTTTAAATATCGATTTTAAAACATACACTTTTTGTGCGCGGTTTTCCCCGATCACCCCAGTCCTAATACTATGAGCAAGACTGGAATAATCAGCACCACTCTTCACCGAGTCAATGGAGATACAACTCCCCCGAGTATTACGGTCAACCACCTTACCAACATCCAGCTTCATATACTCCTTCCCCCGAATAACCATTAGAAGAACCAATTGACTGAGAAAATAGGATGGAAGCCTTAGAGGAACTCAAGCGACGAATTCAAAATCTAGAGGACTCAAAATCCCATCAAAATTTTCAAATCCTAGATCTTTACTCCATTTTTCATGTCTCACAAGAACATGCCGACTTAGAAAAGAGTATGGCATCTATGATTCAATTTCAAAGCGATCCCTTCAATATGATAGAAGCAAGACTTAGTCGATTGGAAAACATGTGTAGGAATAAGGAAACTCTCCCTACCCAATCTTTGACTATTCCTAACACTACTAATCATATTGATGAAAATAAAAAATCATGGAATCTTGAAGACTTTGACCAAGATTCAATTTCACCACAAAACCTTGAACTTGACCAATATCAACCCTTTGATAAATTGAAAATTTTTCATTTCAATGAAATTGAACTTGAATATGAATGTGAATCTGACCCACAACTTTGTGATTCAATTCCAATCTTTGAATCTGTATTGACTCCAGCATCCTTACCCAAGTTGGACCCATTGCCCGAGCCAACATTGATTCCTGTATCCATGGATTTTGAAATTGAGCCACTTCTTTTGGATAGTCACATTTCATTAATGGGAACAGAATGTGAAATTAAATTCTGTGATTTGGACTCAACTCTAGAACCTGAACCGACTCTCGAACCCAAAATTGATTTTCCCGAGTTAGTATTGGTTCCCGAACTTTTCATTTCAAAGCCCAAATCGTCCATTCCACAAAACCACATTCTATTGTTGGACCAAAGTATTGACCAGAATGACTCAGTGATGATCTTCCAAGATTGGTCATATAAAGGGAATAATTTTCATGATAGAATCTTGCATGATCCTATTAAAATTGGGGAATGTAAATATGTTAATCAAAAAGAGGTCAATAAAGGTGGGTTTCTGCAAGATCCACGATATCATGATTGGGTAGCAACGCTTGGTCCAGTCAGACCACCACCAGAACCACCACCATGAGGTAATCTTCCTTCCCTCTCTATTTGTTTCATGTATATACACATTCACGATGCATTGAGGACAATGTATGAGATAAGTGTGGGGGAGTGTTCACTAACATAGGTAGTTTAACTTTTCTCTTTTTCACTTCTTTTTAGGAACTTTTAAAATTTTCTTTTATATAAAAACTCGTTTCTTTTTTTTTAAATAACTTTTTGAAAGAAGATAAATAGTTTTGATTTATTTTTAAGAAAATTAAGATGATCATAGGAATTAAGAAGACCTAAAATTATGAAATTTTAAACTGAGTCAAAATAATAGATCTTGTTTAAATTTTAGGATAAGAAAGTAAGATTGAAAAGATAATTTGATCTTAAATTTTTCGCCTTAGATTTATGCACTTCACACTTACATAATTTTGGGATTGAAACAAAGACTGAAAATGCCATAAATATATATATATTTAAAAAATTATTATGATAATAAAAATACTTATTGAAGTTGGGTAATTATGCCTCAGGAAGCATGATTGTTCACGCCTAAAACGGTGGACAAAAATAAAATAATTCATTTAGTTTTGTGGCTTGTTTACTCAAGTCCTTAAGTCCGAGGGATGTTTTCTCATTTGGTGCCCTAAGATCATCTGATTTGGGAGTCACCAGCTAAAGGCTCACTACCCGGGTAAATAAGAAAGCATTAGAAAACTAAGGGAAGAAAAAGAAAAAAATAAAAAAATAATATATATATAATAATATAAATAAATAGCATGAAAGTTTGAGTCAATATCCAAAAAACCTTCACTGTTCATAAAGTGCATATTTTTCTAAGAGTTTTATGAAAGATCAAAGAGTCAATTAAATTTTAAATTCTTACATTTAATTTATAACAAGATTTTGTATTTCGACTTAGTTTAAGGAAAAATAATTTCAGGTTAACCTCTGACCTTGGATTACTTATATTTTCACAAAAATATTTCAACACTTTTCTCTACTTTAAAAATGCGTTTTCAAAATACTAATATTTGATTTCTTTCTTTATGGATTTTGTGGGTGTAATCCGCTGAAAACCCTCAGGAGACAAAACTCCTCCTCTAGGGGAAACATAGAGGTTTAATGGCTTGTTGCACATGCTCGTGCAATCGCGTCACCTACGAAAGTGGTGTAATAATTTTCTTAGTTTTTTTTACTCGGGACGAGCAAAAGATAAGTGCGGGGGTGTGATTAGTCTTTAAAACTGCATATATCATATCACATCTTCACATTTATTTAATATTAAATTCTGCTAATAATACCTCTCTTGCATGTTTCTATGTCCATGGTGTGCAATGAAGAAGAAGACCCTAAATCACCATTTAATGGGTGATTAAAGGCCTAAAATATAGCCATAGACTTTGGAGAGCTGATTCGTCAAAACCGAGGACCCAAAACCAGAAATTGGGAATTGCAGCTGACAGGGGACAGACGGGACAGCGCGCGGCGCCTGGCGCTGCGCGCGCGGCTCTAGAAGAGTCACTAAAACGCGACCATAGCCGCGTTTCCGCGACCGTAGTTTGGGCCAGGGTTTGCACCCTGGCCCCCCTTTCCCCTGGTACCTATATATAACCCCTGGGGTTCTTCAGTGGAAGATATTTAGAGAGTAGTGTAGTTTTTCTTCCATGTTCTAGTTTAGGGCAGTTTAGTTTAGATTAGTTCTTCTTCTTCCTTTATATTTTTCATTTCTTGTAGATCATGTAATAAGAAAGCGAGTGGTATATGATTGAAAAGCAAGAGTTCTTGTAATAGAAGGTGACAATCTATGAAAGGTTCTCTCTTTACCTCTCTTTATTTTCTTCTCTCTAACTCCTTTTACATGTTTAGCTAATTTTCTCTCATGACAACTAACTACTAACCACTAACTTACTAACTTCTTATTTGATAATCCACATGAATCTATAGCCTCTACTTGGCCTTGCTCTTGCAAGAGCCATTGATGGCTCATGATGATGGATCTAACACTCTAACATCCTAACTCTCTAACAGGCTAACATTACTTTACTCCATGCTTACTCTTGTATAATTTTAATGGTTTAAGTGTAGCTTGCACTTGTTTTGTTGAGTTTGGATATGAAAGTTATCATATGGGTCATGCTTTGAAACGCTCTTGAACCAAGGACTAGTGATTGCCAAGGATACATGTGAGGCAACTATCACTAAGAGGTTAGCATGGTTAGTAGAGCCGTGAGTTTTCTTTCTTTTTCACTTTGTTTTAGAAATATTCAAAAAACCGCAAATATTTTATCTTCTATATTTCTCACTTCTTCGTGTTTCACCGTACTTCTCTTTTCATTCTTTATTTTCTTTTCTTTTCATTCTTTCAAACATTGAAGAACTTTTAATACACACGTGAATCAACCGGTAAAGATTCTATCGCCTCCCGTCCTTGTGAATTCGACTCGTTTTAGCCTCTATGCTATAACGAAAGTATCGAGGAAGCCAAAGCACACACTCTTTAAATATCAATTTCAAAACATACACTTTTTGTGAACGGTTTTCCCCCGATTAGCGATGCATATACGCAAGGAGAATACCTCACACGTATATGCACTGAGCCTCAATACAAGGAATAAACATAATATACACAAAAGTCCAACTTTATTGATCAAATACAAGAATATTACAAAGTCATGAATTATTATATCAAAGAAGACAAAGGATAGGTAACAAAAGATAACATAACTAGAAAAGAGGATGAGTCAACTATTAAAGCTCCACGACGCGTTCAATATAATCCTGCTCCTGCAAAACCTTTAAACCTAGATCTGAGCATACAATCTCAAGGTTGTCAATAAGCGACCTAGTGAGTGGTAAAATAAAGGAAACAGTAATACATTACAATCATATTGATAATTGATATATTACATATATTTTACCAGTGCTAAAACATACAATACAAGAATAAGTAGCAGTGGAGTCAACTTGTGAGAATCTCATATGTCGAGGGTTATCAATTTCATTCCAGTATCAAAGAGATAGTCATACGGCACAAGTACATTAACATGTAGTATTTTAAAATTAGATAATAATAATAGTCAGTATCACCTAATATTTTAATCATTCCCTTCTAGTGTCCCATAACATTGACAGTCCATACAGGATCCTGCACTCCAGTAAACTCATTTGAACGTGGCATGTATGTACCATTATCCAAACGAGAGAGTGACCAAATAACACACATTCCTGATATCATCATTGTCGTCATTATTAAATGTGATGTTATTTGAAACTGAGGTGAAGACATTGTCCGTGCTTTAGGTAGGTTCCGTGCATACCTGAAACGACGGCCACACGATTGCCCGATCCTAGAGAACAAGGCCAGTACCTAAGAGCCAACAATATAACAGTACCATTAAGTACCCAACATGAATACAAGATCCAACCAAATACAGGCGATGTCTTCCTTCAATTTTTTCACCCCAGTGTCAGTTGTCTATAGTTAATGTCACATGAATCACTGGGTATACACGATAACAGTATTTATAATAAGTCTATAGGTGGCACCCATGCGATGTGAGATTATAGAGGTGGCCCCCACCACATCTACGTGTGGCGTGGCACTTTGTTTCCTGTGACACTTTGTTTTGTATGGCATTTAGTTTCGCACATTTCTGGCTGGCACCACCTCAATAATAGTGTTAATCACATGAATATAAGATTACAATATTTCTTAACAATTTCGATAACACGAACGATTTTTCAATATAACAAGATTTGTCCCTGTAATTCCAGTACCATTAACCCAATAAATATTACACTATAATCATATATAATTATGTATTTCAAACTCTTCACAACATATCCAAAATTTTCAATTCACTATTTTGAAATTTCTTTAACAGTCTGATAACCAACTAAACATGTATGTAACTTATCAACACAATATATATTAAAAAAACAGTCACAAACAAGATATTATTTCATTGGAAAAGGTTAAAAGGCACTCACCTAATTTTCTAGGGATCTATAGAAGATTACACCGACCTTAGTATCCTATGATAGTCATGGCTGCGTAGCTCTCGTCTACACGATTGCAAGGACTCGAGAATCATGTAAATTGAATTCCAGATGGTCAAGATATCACCCGAAAACCAAAATAGAAGCTTTAACGAGTTGAATTGTTCTTAACGAGTTTACACTGTTGCAACCGGGTCAGCTTGCCAACGGGTTCAGATCCAATAATCAAACCCACTAACTAAGTTAATCGGACACGAGCTCGGGTCAGGTTAGATGTTGGTGTGGATCCAACATGAAAGAAATGAGAAAAGAAAAGAGAGAAAATAGCAGGTGAGAAGAAGGATGGGGAGGTGATATCTCGGCCATCTGGAGCCATCATTGTTGTTATTATAAAATGTGATGTATTTGAAACTGAGGTAGAGATATTGTTTGTGCTTTAGGTGAGTTCCGTGCGTATAGAGAACCATGGCCATACGAATGCCCGGTCCTGATATCATCATTGTTGTTGTTATCAAATATGATGTTATTTAAACCTTAGGTGGAGACATTGTTCGTTCTTTAGATGGATTTCGTGTATTCCCAAAACCACGACCACATGATTGCCCAGTCCTACAGAACCGGGCCAGCACCGCTAAGTGCTAACAATATAACAGTACCATTAGGTACCTAACATGAATACAAGATCCACCCAAAATACAACCTATGTCTCCCTTTAATTTCCCCACCCTTGGTGTCAGTTGCCTATAGTTAATGTCACTTGAATCATTGGGTATACACGATAACAATGTTTATAATAAGTCCAGAGGTGGTACCCAAGCGATGTGGGATTCTAGAGGTCGCCCTCATAAATTCAAGAGGTGGCCCCATCACATCTAAATATGGCGTGGCACTTTGTTCCGTGTGGCACTTTGTTCCGCACATTTCTGGTTGGTACCACCTCAATAATAGTGTTAATTACATGAATATAAGATAACAATATTTCTTAACAATTTTAATAACATGAATGATTTTCCAATATAATAAGACTTGTCCCAGTATTTCTGGTACCATTAACCCGATCAATATTACATTGTAATCATGTATAATTATCTAATTCAAACTCTTCACGATCATATCCAAATTACTAATTCAATATTCTGAAATTTCTTTAATCAGCAGTCGAATAACAAATTAAACATGAACATAACTTATCAACACAATATATATTAAATAAATAATCACAAACAAGATATTATTTAATTGGAAAATGTTAGAAGGAACTCACCTGAGTTTTCGGGGACCTACAGGAGATTATGCTGACGTTAGTGTCCTGTGATAGTCGTGGCTTGTAGTTCTCATCTCTATGATTGTAAGGGCTCGAGAATCACGTAAATTGGATTCCATATGGCCGAGATATCGGCCAAAAACCAAAATAGATGCTTTAATGAGTTAAATTGTTCTTACCGGTTTTACACTATTATAAATTGGTCAGGCTATCAACGAGTTCAGATCCAATAACCAATCCACTACTTAAGTTAATTGGATGCGGGCTTGGGTCGGGTTGGATGTTAATGTGGATCCAACATGAAAGAAATGAGAGAAGAAGAGAAAGAAGAGTAGGGGAGATGAGGATGGAAAGGCAATATCTCGGCCATCTGGAATCATCATTGTTGTTATTATTAAATATGATGTTATTTGAAGCTGAAGTGGAGACATTGTACGTGTTTTAGGTGGATTTCGTGCATAACCTGAACCACGGTCACACGATTGCCCGGTCGTGATATCATCATTGTTGTTATTATTAAACGTGATGTTATTTGAAACTTAGGTGGAGACATTATTCGTGCTTTAGGTGGGTCTCGTGCATACCTTGAACCACACCCACGCGATTGTCCAGGCTTGCAAAACTAGGCCAGCACTGCTAAGTTTCAACAATATAACAATACCATTTAGGTACCCAATATGAATACAAGATTCACCCAAAATACAGACGTTGTCTCCCTTCAATTTTCCAACCCCCAGTGTCAGTTGTCTATAGTTAATATCACATGAATCACTGTGAATACACGATAACAATGTTTATAATAAGTCTAGAGGTGACACCGATGCGATGTGAGATTCTAGAGGTCCCCCCACAGATTCAAGAGGTGGCCCCCAACCATATCTACGTGTGACACTTGTTCCGTGTGGCACATAATTTTGCACATTTCTGACTAGTACCACCTCAAAACAGTATTAATCACATGAATATAAGATAACAATATTTCTTAACAATTTTGATTATATGAACAATTTTTCAATATTGCAATATTTGTCCTAGTATTTTCAGTACCATTAACCCTATCAATATTACACTGTAATCATATATAATTATCTATTTCCAACTCCCCACAACTATATCCAATATTACCAATTCGCTATTCTGAAATTTCTTTAATCAACAGTCTGATAACCAACTAAACATGTATGCAACTTATTAACACAATATATATTAAATAAATAATCACAAACAAGATATTATTTCATTGGAAAAGGTTAAAAAGCACGCACCTGAGTTTCTGAGAATCTATAGGAGATTACACTGACCATAGTGTCCTGTGATGGTCGCGGTTGTGTAGCTCTCATCTCCATCATTGCAAGGACTTGAGAATCATGTATATCGAATTTCAAATTGCCAGATATTGCCTGAAAACCATAATAGAAGCTTTAACGAGTTGAACTATTTTTAACGGGTTTACACTGTTGTAAGAGGGTCAGCTTGCCAACGAGTTCAGATCCAATAACCAAATCCACTAACTAAGTTAATCGGACATGAGTTCGTGTCGGGTTGAAAGTTGATGTGGATCCAACATGAAAGAAATGAGAAGAAGCAGAGAGAGAGAAAAGTAGGGGAGAGAAGAAGGATGGGGAGGTGATATCTCGGCCATCTGGAATCATCATTATTGTTATTATAAAATATGATGTTATTTGAAACTGAGGTAGAAACATTGTTTGTGCATTAGGTGAATTCTGTGCATACCCAGACCCACGGCCACATGATTACCCTGTCCTGATATCATCATTGTTGTTATTATTAAATATGATAATATTTGAAACTTAGGTAGAGGCATTGTCCGTGCTTTAAGTGAGTTATGTGCATTCCCTGAACCATGGCCACACAATTGCCCAATCCTGCAGAACTGGGCTAGTATTGCTCAGTGCTAACAATATAACAGTACTAATGCGCGATTGGCAAGTGCACCGATTGTTGAGCAAGTAATAAAAAAATGAGTAGAGTATCGTTCCCACGAGCATTAATGTCTATTGAGTACCAAACTAATGTTTTTTGGTTTTATTTGAATAATTGATTAAGAAGATGATTAGAAATAAACTACTAATAAAAAATTAAAAGAGTTAGTTTTTATAACAGAAAAGTGTTAGGGCAATTGATTTCGACAAATATAATCAAATATGAAATTGTACTTGTGCTGGTGAATTCTTACTACTCATGTTAATAATCAAAAGTCCCTATCCTAACTTGTATTCTCTCATGAGCAATACTAATTCTATCCTCTTATTCAAGAACCTACAATTTCTCGATCTAACCGATTTACAAGTTAAAGAAAGCATTAAGTACGGTGAATTTTCAATATGATTGCACAACTTTAGGTCTCAACTTATCAAGTTGTGATTTCTATTACTATGATGCTACACTAGATTATCTTCTCTCGGTCTCAAACCTAACCATCCATATAATTGTTGGCCACTAATTAATAACAAGAAGATCGGTAATAAAAACTTAACATGCAAAAAATTAAACTTGAAGAATAAAATAGTAGAATAGCACAAAACAATAAGATTATATCATCATAATATTTAACCTACATTAATGCCCTAGTTATGGAGAATTAGTTCATATTAGAAGAGATGCAAAACATGATAAATCATATGAACTTCATGAAATAATAAAATAGAAGGAGAAAAAGAGTAGAAAACACTAATTTAGAAAACTCTAGATGATGCCTCCTGTCTTTCTTCATCAACATTGATGCACAAAATTTCTTCTCCAAAAGCTAAGAAATAGAAACCCTAATATAAAGTTTGTTTATATAATGAGATGATACAATGACAAGAGATTGCAGTCTTTAATATAGACCTTAGAGTCAATTACAATAAAAAAAAATATTAGAACTTCTACTCCAACTTTAATTTGATGTGAAAATTTAATTCTACATTAGACTGCAGCCAGCTGGCATTGATTATTGAATACGACTCATCAAATGACTGAACTGAAAAAAATTGTCAACATATGATTGTAGAACTTTCAATCCTCTTTCTGGAGCATCTTTAATCATCAGATTTGAATTTCTATAGCGAATGTTATTTTCAAAATACTAAAAAGTGTCTAGTCTGAATCTGACTATGAATCTGATTCTGCTCTCTGTTTGAATAGTGGACGGCTGCTCTACCGAAAATTCGACTGGCCAACTGAATTTTGGCTAGATTTGACCTTAATTTTGATAGATGCTTCTTTACATCTTATAGACTCTTTTGGAAAGTCTATTAGGTTTCTGGATATCTGGACCTTGAAATATACTATTGTAATCATCTTTTTAACATTGATTTTCCGCTTTTTCATCTCTTTTCTCTGATTCGTGCTCTTAACCTAATTTCTGCATAAAAATAAACAAAAACATCTGTGCAGTATTAAATATATAATAAAAGAGGTATAAAAGTGTTACAAAATATAGATAATAATCACAATTATCAAGTACCATTATGTACCCAACACGAATACAAGATCCACCAAAAATACAGATGTTGTCTTCCTTCAATTTCCCCACCCCCGATGTTAGTTGTGTATAATTTATGCCACACAAATCACTGTGTATATATGATAATGATGTTTATAATAAGTCTAGAGGTGGCACCCACAAATTCAAGAGGTAGCCCCCACCACATCTAAATACGGCACGACAGTTTATTCTATTTGGCACTTTGTTCCACACATTTCTGGCTGGTACCACCTTAATAACAATGTTAATCACTTGAATATAAGATAATATTATTTCTTAACTATTTCGATAACATGAACGATTTTCCAATATAACAAGATTTGACCCAGTAATTCCAGTACTATTAACCCGATCAGTATTACATTGTAATCATGTATAATTATCTAATCAAACTCTTCACAAGAATATCCAAAATTATCAATTCACTATTCTAAAATTTCTTTAATCAATAGTCTAATAACCAACTAAATATGAACATAACTTGTCAACACAATATATATTAAATAAACAATCACAAACAAGATATTATTTCATTGGAAAAGGTTAAAAAGCACTCACCTTAGTTTTCAGGGATTTATAGGAGATTACGTCGACTTTAGTATCCTGTGATAGTCGTGGTTCGTAGCTCTTGTCTACACGATTACAAGGGCTCGAGAATTACGTAAATCAGATTCCATATGGCTAGGATATCTCCCGAAAATCAAAATAGACGCTTTAATGAGTTGAACTATTCTTAACAGGTTTGCATTGTTGCAAGCGGGTCGCATTGCCAATGGGTTAGATCCAATAACCAAACCAACTACTTAACTTAATTGGAAGCAGGTTCGAGTCAGGTTGGATGTTGGTGTGGATCCAACAAGAAAGAAGAGAGAAAAAAGCAGGGGAGAGAAGGAGGATGAAGAGTCGGCCTGGGGGATGACAATATTTGCAGGGCATGGCTAGTCAGCGGTAGTGTTTGGTTAGCGATGGCGGTGGTCGACATGGCAGAGAGAAGAAAAGGAGAGAGAAAATGATAGAAAGAAGAAGTAAGGAGAGGAAGACGAAGAGAGAGGGGAAGGAGGTTTGGTGGCGGGCGGTGTTGTTGGCGGTGCCGGCGAGGACAAAGGCAGTATGGTGCGGCTAGAGAGGAGAAGAAGAAGGAGAGGGAGAAGAAGAAGAAAGAGAATAGAAGAGAGAGAAGAAAGGAAGGAGGAGAGAGAAAAGGTGATAGGGAGATGGTGACGGCTATGGAGGCAGCGGTGCTTTGCCTGCAACAGGTCGTGTCTGACGGTGAGGCCTCAATGGTTGGGGGAGAGGCAGAGCAAGAGTTAGAGGATGAGAAAGATAAAGAGAAAGCGAGAAGAAAAGAGAGGAAGAGAGAGATTGAACTGGTGATGATGCTGACAGTTCAAGCGGTTCATAAGAGGAGGGGTTTGGGTTGAAAACGAGAGAGAGGAAGCAGAATGAGAAAAGGAGAAAGAGAATATATCAAGGGAGAGAGGGTATGGGATATTTTCTCATATTGGTGAATCAAATGCCACGTGTCCTCTCTCCCTAAATTATCTCCACCCTCCACCTCATCGCTCTCCCACCAACTCCCCTCCACTTAATCTCTCTACTAATCACCCTAGTAATCTCCCTCGACTAACACTCATAATAATAATAATAATAACATAATACCACTCATAGTAATAATAACAATAATAACAACAACAATAATAACAACAATTTACATTACGGTACAAAATGTATACACATGAAAATATATACATTTATTTATTTAAAGTCCTCTTTACAAAATATTTATTGAATAATAGCAATTTTCAATGTTTTTAAATCAAAACTAATTAAGTTACCGACATTAATTATCTTAATCAAGTATTAGGGAATAAGGATATTACAGCTAAAAGGTTGTATGATCAGTTGTGTGATATAAGTGTTCTGATTCCATTTCATATCTCCCTTTATTGTGACAATAAGATGTTATCTGTATTGCCACTAATCTTGTATTTTATGAGCGAACCAAGCATATTGAAGTTGATTGCCATATGACTTTCCTGGAATACATAGCTAAGAAGATTGTGCTTTTCTACAATCCTTCCAAAGAGTAAGTGGTTGATATTCTTAGTTTCGCTACTTATTGTCCAAATTCTCGGTCTTCGATCCACCATGAGTTTGAGAGAGGGTGTTAATTATATATACAAATGTATATTAGTTAAGTTTCCTTTCTTTAGATATGTTATAGATAGACTCAGAGTTATATATAAATACATGGTATTATCCTTGTTATCATTGAGATCAATAAAAGAATTTTCCTACATCTTAACATAAACAACTAATTGCTCTCTTTGTATTTTGATGCATCTGAATGTAATTAATCTCTCTCTTTCTCATCTAGAATCTTTTTAACTAAATATTTATTTTTATTTCTTTTATATTCTGAAAAGTTAGTCACTCTCTATTCTCTCTCCTCATTCATAAAGTCTCTCAAACTACATATCTATCTCTATTTTTATTTGAAATAAATTGTTCAACAGTTAATCCATGGAAAATAAATATATAATGACATAAAAAAGAGCTAAATTTATTCAAAACAAATCAAAGAAACATTTTTTTCTAAGAAAAAACCATAGCTATCATTATAGCGCATTATTTATACTACTATTAAAAATTAAAGATGAGTAAATATTATTGACCCAAAGATTCAATCACTCTTGTGTTTTGATGATTCCCAACTCATGTAGTTAAGTATCTAATGATCTTGAGGTGTTTCTATAACATACAAATTGTTGATCGAGTTACAAGCAATTCAAGATCTATTTGTGAAGCTCAACATCAACCAAGTCGTATTGAAATATCTCAAGTTGTTTATTGAAGCTCATGAAGTCGGTTTCAAGTTCAGGATATGTTTAAGAATGCTTCATTTCAAGATAATAGAGTTTGTGTTTATTTTGTTTAGAAAATTTGTTAAAGTTATAGATTAGCATATCTGTTAGAACAAGCTTCAAAACCCATACACGGCTTTAATATTATTTTGACAGGGTTTTTCAATATTCATATATATAGGGAGATAGACTTGTGTCATTCCGGAATGATTTGAGCCCGAATCCTTCCCACTCAAATATAACCCTATGACATTCAAATACAAGATCTATTTCATTAAATTTGATCTATATTATTTCAAGTATCTATAAGTCAAAAATTAAGTATTTTAAATACATTTTGCCCTTGCATCAAGTAGGAGAAAAACGGACAGCCTAAATAGTGAGTTGGTTAGTTTAACGGTGTAAAACATTTGAAACCTAACAAAAATTGGTTTTTAGGGGTTTTTAGATGTTTAGATCATGATCAAATGGCCGGATTGGGGACTTGTATGTCTAAAGACATAGAGATCTAACCAACTCACTACTTTCGACCGTCTATTTTGTGCCGCTTGATGGATGGCAAAAAGTATTCAAAATACTTGATTTTTTATTTTTAGTTAATTTAAATAATATAGATCAACTTCAACGGAGTAGATCTTGTATTTGAATATGAGATGTTGGTATTTGAGTAGGAAGGATTCGGGCTCGAATCTTTTCAGAATGACACAAGTCTATCTCTCTCTCTACATACACACACACACATGAGCTTTTCAGGACAAGTTTCAAAATGTTAAACATTTTTGAAAATTGATTTTAATGTATACTAAATCTTAAAAATAAGTTTTATCGTTTGAAATATATAGTGAAGTTTGTTCATACATATTAGAGCTCAAAACGAATCATAGAAACTTACTTTTATGTTATTTGTATAATTGAAATTGATTTTAAAATAAGTTTTGAAAAATCATTTTTTACTGAGTTAGCTTTCGACGACTGATTAGTCTCTAAAATTGCATATTTCATACCATACCTTCACATTTCTTTAATATTAAATCCTGTTAATAATACATCTCTTGCATGTTTCTAGGTCCATGGCATGAAATGAAGAAGAAGACCCAAAATTACCATTTAATTGGTGATTAAAATCCTACATGAATAGTCATTGACTTTGGAGAGCTGTTTGTCAAAAGCAGGTGCCCAAATCTAGATTCCAGGAGGTACACCCGACAGGGGGACAAGAGGGGAGCGTGCAGCAGGCGGCGCCGCGCACGCGGCTCTAGAAGAGCCATGAAAACGTGGTTTTTGTTGCGTTTTCACAGCTCTTGTGTGGAGCCGCGTGCCAAAATTTGACACGCGGTTCTGTACCTGTACCCTGGTGCCCCCTTTGGCCTATAAAAGCCCTAGGATTTCTAGAAATGAAGGGGAGAAAGTTTTGAGTAGGTTTTAGGATAGTTTTTAGGGTTTTCTTCTCTATGTTGTAGTTTATGAAATCACCTAGAGGGGGGTGAATAGGTGATGGCTATACTAATGGTCAAATATTGCGGATTTAAAAACTATTTAAGCAATAAGTACAATTAAAAGAACTTGCAAGTAAATAGGCAATTAATAGAACAAGTAAAGAGAGATAGAGTTTAGAGAAAAGTGGACAATCGCAAACACGAAGATTTTTCCGAGGTTCGAGCCACGCTCTACGTCCCCGCCTTCGACACACGAAGGATTTTCACTATTGGTGATCCCACTGGATCGTCAATACAAGGACACACTTGTCCTATCTCTCTCGGTGCCGCAACACCAACTTGGAGCAACACTTGCTCGCTTGAGGCCGATGCCTCTACAACTTCTCACAATGTAGAATGGTGATCGGACACTTGATCACAAACAAAAGGCTCACTTGCACAACCCTACAACCAAGATGAGGATATGATATCTTTGAGATTGTGTAGTGCACAAAAACTAGAGAGAAGTAGAGGATTGCTTCAAGTAAAAAAGTTTGGAATTTTGGCTCAATTGAAAATCTTTTGCTAAAGGCTAAGCTTTTGAAAACTTTGATTTTGCTTGTAAATCTTGTGTCTATGATTGAAGAAACCTCCCACTATTTATAGGGGATGAAAATGACTTACAAAGGTCAAAAGAGTCGTGGGGAGAAACCCAACACAAAACTAGTCAGAAAAATATTGTTGTTGGAGTCTGTCAGAACTTTCTGACTGAAGACGGTCGACCGGGCCGGTCGACCGTCAACGGTCGGAATTCCAACCGTGAGAAGCCGGTCGACCGAAGCGGTCGACCAAAGTCCCAACCAGAGAGCAAGTCTCTCTGTCGGTCGACCGGTCCAGTCGACCGGGGAAAAACAGAGAGCACAGACTTGCTCCCGGTCGACCGGTCAGTCGACCGATGTGCACACATGCACAGCGGTGCATGTCAATTGATTGGGCCGGTCGACCGGACAAGGCCAAAACTGTTTTTCCCAAAGGCTTTTTAAAGATGGTAAATTTTGGTAAAAATTCTTTGGATAGGGGACTACAAAATAAAGTTCTAGACTTATAAATACCAGAGTGTGATCATAGATCAACACTAAAATGTTTGAACTTAATTTTGATAGAAATCCTTTTTATATATGAAAACCGGTTTTCCCAAAAAACGTTTTTTCTAAATATGATGTTTCCAAACTTGTTTTTCCAAAAACTAGGTTAGAAATTTTGAATAAAAAATTTGTTTGAAGGCATGAAGCAATACCAAAAGTGTGTGTGTGACAATCCCAAGTAATCTACTTCTATCATCTAGGTTTTGACAAAATGAACTAAAATTCTAACTAAAAATGAAAAATACAAATCTTGAAATGTCTTCAATCTTGTTTGATCCTGGAGCGCTTCTACTGTGCTGGGCTCGGGGATCTAAATCTTTGCGGCGTCCAAAAGTGTGAGTCTTGTGTTGGAGCCGTCAAACCAACTATGATTTTTACCTGAAACTTATTTAAACAAACTTGTTAAAAACATAACTAAATATGGTTTGTTATCATCAAAATGTCGGGCTAATGGCCTTTGGGCCAACAGTTTAGGGTAGTTTAGGTTAGTTGTTCTTCTCTTCCTCCTTTGTATTTTTCATTTCTTGTAGATCTTATAATAGGAGAGAGAGTAGTACATTGTTAGAAAGCAAGAGTGTTTATAATAGAAGGTGATAATCTATGAAAGGTTCTCTCTTTACATCTCTTTATTTTCTTCTCTCTAACTCCTTTTACATGTTTAGCTTGTTTTCTCTCATGGCAACTAACTACTAACCACTAACTTGCTAACTTCTTACTTGATAATCTACATGAATCTAATAGTCTCTACTTGGCCTTGCTCTTGCAAGAGCCATTGATAGCTCATGATGATAGATCCTAACTCTCTAACATCCTAACTCTCTAACAAGCTAGCATTACTTATTCTATGCTTACTCTTATTTAGTTTTGATGGTTTAAGTGTACCTTGCACTTGTTTTGTTGAGTTTGGATGTGATGAGTTAACATATAGGTCATTTGAAACGCTCTTGAACCAAGGACTAGTGATGTCCAAGGATACATGTGAGGCAACTATCACTAAGAGGTTAGCATAGTTAGTGGAGCCATTAGTAGTTAGTAGCCATGGGTTTTCTTTCTCTTTTTACTTTGTTTTAGATATACAAACAAAAATCACAAATACCATTTCTTCTAAGTATCTCACTTCTTCGTGTTTCACCGTACTCTTGTCTTTTCATTCTTTGTTTTCTTTCTTTTCATTCTTTAAAACGTTGAAGAAACTTTAATACACACATGACTCCGGTAAAGCTCTATCGCTTTCCGTCCCTGTGGATTCGATCCTTTTAGCCTCTATGTTATAACGGAAGTATCGAGGAAACCGAAGCAGGCACTTTTAACTATTAATTTCAAAACATACACTTTTTTGTGCACGGTTTTCCCCTGATCAACGGCTTACTCAAGAGCTTTCGAAAATGGATACTCAATGTGCATGTATCTGGATTTTGAGCTAAAGAACTTTCAACAGCTCTGTGCATATTTTCTATAGCGTTTTATAAAAAGCTCAAAAAATTTCAAAACAGACCCATTTTTGACAGTTTTGTTAAGTACTTTCCTCTAATTGTCAAAAGAGCTTTCTACAGATCCGTTTCTGACTTTCCAACAACATTGCTCAAAAAGTTCAAATGAGTACAGAGCAGACTGATTTTCAATAACAAAGCCTTTGAAAATCTTGCCCTGTCGAAAGTGCTTTCGACAACCGAGTATGTTGTTTTCGAAAATGAATTTCTGAGAATATTACCATTTGTGACTGTTACCTGTCGAATGTTCTAAGTCAACTTTGGACATCTAGTTGACTTTTATCTGCTAATTGTTTTGATTGTTTTTGCTATAAAATCCAATCGTTTTGCAGAGTTCAAGAACTAGGTTTTCAAATAGTTTTCAGAGCTTCTCCACTACAAATCCTTTAGAGAATTATTCCACAAAATTTCTAAACTTTATTCTCCAATTTTCTAAAGTTTCATACGCATCAAGATTGTTCTTCTAATTGCTAATCTATAGCTATAGGGCTTGTGTTATTGTGAGAAGTTTCAGTGATAAGAGAGGATCACATTTTATTCTTTGTATGGGTGTTGTATACCTCTAGTAAGAGGTTGTTGTAAGTCAGTCTTGAGGGATCGCATTTGTTGGAGTTGCGGCTCCAAGTGTTGCAGCAGTTAAGGCCCCAAAATGATCCAGAGGGATCGTGTTATAAGAGTTACGCCTCCAAGAGGTGATCTTGAGGGATCACCGCTGTAAGCATATTTCGATTTCATTAATCAGTTATAGTGCTTATATTCTCCATAGGAGTTAGAGACAGGAACATAGATAAGTGGATCGAAAGTTGATAACAATCCTTTGTGTTTGTGGAGTTTGCCTATTCTTGACTCTATCTCTTTACTCTTTATCTCTGCTCAATATTTGCTAGTTGTTATAATTGCACACTTTTTAGATTAAGTGTATTTGTTATAAATTGATTTTTTTTTTTTTGCACATATTTGATTAGTATAACCTATTCACCCCCTCTAGGTGATTTTTGGTGATTTTCAAATATAAATTAGTAAATGTTATCTCTATCTAAAACAATTTCACAAATTAGGATACAAAATTAATAACTAGGATACAAAATTTTATGAAGACTAACAATAGAGTGTTAATATTTTTAGAAAATCATTTGAAAATCATAATTCTTGCAAATATTTTTTCTACATCTTAATTTTTTGAATAAGCACATGGTAAATATCAGTTTGTAATAAATTTTAAATTTTTAAATTTATTTAGTAATTAATATATCATGCTTAAATTTAGATATACATTAATTTAATATATGCTTTCATGTTGCCTTATATGCCTTATACTCTTAAATAAATCATAATTTTTTAAAAGATATAACATAATATTTATATCAAAGAGTTATGATTATCTGATAATAGTAATAAGCAAAAATAGATAGTCATTTTACTATTGTTATATCTTATTATTTTTTAATGTGTATTACAGGTGCCTGGTATACTATATTAACGAGTAATTTTTCAAAAAAACCTAATTTTCAAAAAAACCTAGTTTTAATAATAATTTCAAAAATCAACCTCCCTAAAAAGTATTTCTAGAAAT
Source organism: Agave tequilana (assembly GCA_038442645.1). Taxonomy (NCBI): domain Eukaryota; kingdom Viridiplantae; phylum Streptophyta; class Magnoliopsida; order Asparagales; family Asparagaceae; genus Agave; species Agave tequilana. The sequence goes on from JAVJIF010028646.1 coordinate 40,975, forward strand.
CGACCTCTAACACTAATTGAGATGGAACCTACACAGAGAAAATGATTGTTTAGAAATTAAGATTAAAACGTGCAAGTTCTCAATACTACCGCTATAGCAAGTGGCTATGCGGGTCATGATCCACAAGGAGGGACTAACGATGGAAGTTTTTTGTAAGTTCTCTTTAGTTTACTTGAAATGGTTAAAGTTCTTCTTTTAGTTCTTGAAAAAAAAAGTGTTATAGTTAAGTTAATAAGAAAGTGGTAGATTGAGAAGGTGGAGAAAATAGAAATTAAAATATACTAGGAAATTAAAAAGAATGAATAAAAGAGTTGGGAGATGGTGATATTGGTGATCTAAACTAAAAATTAAAAGAAAGAAAACCAAAAAGAAATACTTACCTTCTTTGGTTGATGACTTACCATGGATCGTTGGCACGTTTACCTTGCTTCGGAGGCGATCAATGCATAATCTATAAGATCGAGCTCAGTCCTCATTCGCATTACATCATCAAGACGAACAAGAATGAAATGTTACAGAATATTGAGGAGGAGATCATCATCATGAAATATCGATGGCAAACACACAACAAGGTTATACTGATGCTACTAGATTCGCTTAGATACTCATCAAAAACCAAAAGAGAAAGTGAAAGAAAACAAGAATAAAGAAGAAACAGTAACTTTCGGTTCGATTAAATACCAATGAAAGAAAAGATGAATACTTACACCGGTATCACTCTCAGTACAAGCACTTTTCTCATTCCTCCATGAAATTTTTTTCTCCTCTCAGTTACATAAAAAAAATAAAAATTTACATTAAAAAAGAAAGAAAAACTAGGTTAAACCTATACAAGAATCTATTCTACTCTCTGTTTAATCGCTCCTCTTCTTCAGCAAAATTCTGATATTTATAAGCAAAAACCCAGATGTGAGAGAGTGAGGAGATAAGGGGAGAAAATGCTCCCTGCTCCCCTTATCTCCACTTAGCAGGGGAGATTATATAAATTTTGTTTTTATCTCCTTTTGTCTAGCTGGATTTGATGTTTGATCTTTGGTTCTGATCTGATCATCGGTAGTCCTCAAGCTAATCGATTTGCATTCATGTAAATCCAAATTAACCGATTTTATTATATGATCCTCCCTGATATGCATTGATCTTCAGCTGGAATCATCTCTATCTCCTGAATATTTGTCTCCTTTTTAATTAAGATTTAAATCAGAATTAAAGTGGGCTTTTGGGCTCATTTCTTTTCCACCTCCATTAGTAATGGGCCTGCATTTTATTAAACAAAAATAAGACTAAATACATGATTTATTAGACAATAAATATGAGAATGTGACATTATATATGCAATATAGGTGACCGATCACACCCCCATACTTATCTTTTGCTCGCCCTCGAGCAAAACATCAAAACTAATCTTAGAAAATTATTAGACCACTTTCGCAGGTTACTTAATTGCACTGAGCATGTGCAATAAGCCGTTAAATCTCTAGGTTACCCCTAGAGGACGAGTTTTGTCTCGTGAGGATTTTCAGTAGATTACACCCACAAAATCTATAAGAAAAAAAGAAATAAAGAGTTAGTATTTTCGAAAAGAATTTTGAAAGAGAAAAATATTTGAAGTATTATTGTAAGAGTTCAAGTAATCTATAAGCTATAGGAAAACTGAAATTTTCATTTCTAAACTTAGTCACTATTCAAAAACTTATTATCAATCAAAATAAGGAGACAAATTATATTTCTCATCTAGTCTATTACTTTACCCAAAGTCATATGCACCTTAGTGACCATGAAATTTAACTAACGTTCTTTAACTCTAACTCTTATGCCTTATCTATTTATTTATTTTTATTTTTGGTGGTATTATTTCTTAGTTCTATTAGACTTTCTAATTTACCCATGTAACGAGCTTTTAATCGGTGACCCTAAACCGGATGGTCTTAGGTCACTGGGTGAGAAACACCCCCAAGGACTTAAGGAATCAAGCAAATAAGGTCACAAAACTAAGGATTTTATTATATGGACCACTTTTAGGCGTGAATACTTATGCTTTATGAGGTACAAATACCCAGCTTAACCAGAGAATTTTGATATAAATATATATATATATATATATATCTTTTCTTTTTTCTCTTTTTTTATAAAAGGCATAATAATCTTTGTTTTTGAACCCTAAGTGTGTAAGTGCATAAAGCATGCATATTTCATCAAGGTAAAAATCAAGACTAAATTACTTTTCTAAATTTTCTTCCTAACTCTAGAAATCAAACAAATAATATTATTTAACCAAGTATAAGAAATCCTAATTGTGGTTCTCCTATTCCTTATAATTGACTTAATTTCTTAATTTCTTACAAAAAATATCAAAATATTGCTCTCTTTTCAAAAAGTTTTTTTAAAGAAAGGACAATATTAATTTTTTATTTTAATAAAAAAACCTATGTTATGTTAGAACCTCCCCCACACCTATCTCATGCATTGTCCTCAATGTATGAATGAATGCACAGATGCATGAAAAAGAAGAAAGGAAAGGAAAATATTACCTTAAGCTGGTGGTTCCGGTGGCGGTCGGATTAGGCCAAGCGTTACTACCCAGTGGTGGTTCACGAAACCCATCTTTATGACCTATTTTATGTATATAATTACAATCCCCAATATGAATAGGATCATGAAGAACCTATCATGAAACTTATTCCCTTTTACATGACCAGTCTTGAAAAATCATCACGGAGTCATCATGGTCAATACCTATGTCCAACAAAAGAATGTGATTTGATGGAATAATTGACTTGGATTCAAGAGTGATAGGTTAGGGAACCATTACTAACTCAAAAAAATCAATTTGGGTTCGAGAGTCTGTTTTGTTCAAGAGCTAAGTTCAAATCAAAGAATTGAAATTCACATTCTTTTCTCATCAAAAAATGTGACTATTCAAAATTGGTGATTCAATTTCTAGATTTATGAGTCAGAGAATAAATGTTGGCTCCCGAAATTGGTCCAAATTGGGCAAGGATACTGGATCAACATAGATTCGAAGATGGAAACTGAATCATAAGGTTGGGGATTGGGATCACATTCACATTCAAATTCAATCTCAATGAATGAAAAAACTTGCCAATTTGTCCAAGGTTTGAAATTGGTCAAGTTTAAATTTGTGTGATGAAATTGAGTCTTGATCAAAGTCTCCAAGACACCAAGATTCTTCGTTTCTATCAATATAGCTAAGGCAATCGGGAATGGTCGAACATATTAGGTAGAGTTTTCTCATTTCTATTTTTTACTATGTTGATATAACAATTCATTTGTGCTTCTAGCCTATCAATAAATTGGAAAAAATTATTTTTAGACTGAAGCAAGTTTTTCATACTCCTATCAGAGTCCATAGGTTCTTCTTCTTGTTGTGGGACTTGGAACATGGAGTAAGGATCTTGGATTTGGGAGTCTGTTGGGAATTATGAGTCCATCATTTTCAGCTTTTGTTCTTGGGACTCAATCATGGCTTCTATACTTTTCATAGCTTCAGATTTTTCTTCTATTGTTGATCATGACTAGAAAAATTATAGGCTAAAAGTCAGAGTGGTGGTTAACAATATGACGAATGTCGGAATGGTGGTTGACAATATAACTCGGGGGAGTTGTATCCCCATTGACTCTGTGAAAAGTAGTGTTGATTATTCTGATCTTTTTCACAGTATTGGGACTGGGGCATGTATGATTCGGATAAGACCAATCCGACGCACTAGGTTGGTTAACGTTATGATATGCCGGGTTGGTAATATCCGAGTTAAAAGAGATGGGGTGTAATATGAATTACCATTAAAATTGAAAAAAATTATTGTTATAAGCCATATCACACAAGAAATGTCAAAAATAAACAAAGAAAACAAACAAATAAACAAACAAATAAAAAGAAAAAAAATCTAACCTAAGTGAGAGAAGACCTTAGACCTAGACAACTCCTAACTGGTTAGAGTATCCACGGGGGTATATTGCAGAATCTGACCACAATTTAATCAGCCAGGTAGGGGCAAAATGGTGGGAGGTATCCGTGCCTAAGCAGCGGGCCTAATTATGCCAAACCACTATTCTTCGAGATTTTGCCTCATCAATCCCAACCTTTGACACCGATTTGGCAAAAGTCAAGTTTTAGTTAGGTTGGGTTAGTGAGTGAGAAGATTGTTTGTGGGCTAAGGGAGGGTAATGACTTCCCTACCTTATCTTGTTTATAGGACTTAATTCACTTTAGTATAGTGTAAAAGTATATAGAAAAAGTAACACTCAAGTAATATTTCATACAAAAGTGAACCTTATACTAAATGCTATGCACATATACCTTGGCTCCAGGACTCTTCAACAGTAAATAAAAACTGTAACGAAATAGACACGTGCCTAAATGCACTCCACACTTACACAATTTTTGGGATTGAAACAAAGACTAAAAATGTCATAAAAAAATATATAGAAAAAAATGATGATAATAAAAATCACTTATTGAAGTTTGGGGTAATTATGCCTTAGGAAGCAAGATTATTCACGCTTAAAACGGTAGATGAAAATATAATAATCCCCTTTAGTTTTGTGGCCTTGTTTACTCGAGTCCTTAAGTCCGATGGATGTTTTTCTCATCTGGTTCCCTAAAACTATCTAGTTGGGAGTCACCGGCTAAAGGCTCACCACCCAGGTAAATAAGAAAGCCTAAGAAAACTAAGGGAAGAAAAAAAAGAAAAAAATCTTCACAAAAGTTTGAGTCAATATCCCAAAAATCTCCACAGTTCACAAAGTGTATATGTTCTAAGAGTTTTATGAAAGTTCAAAGAATCAATTTGATTTTAAATTTTTTACATTAATTTATAAGAAGATTTTGCATTGACTTAGTTTAAAAGAATAATTTCTGGTTAACCTATGATTTTGGATCACTTAAATTTTCGCAAAAATATTTAACACTTTTCTCTGTTCAAAATGTGTTTTAATATACTAACATTTGATTTCTTTCTTATGAATTTTGTGGGTGTAATCTGCTGAAACCCTCGAGAGACAAAACTCCTCCTCTAGGGGAAACCTAGAGGTTTAACGCTTATTGCACATGCTCAGTGCAATCGCATTACCTGCGAAAGTGGTTATAATTTTTCTTAGTTTTTTGTTTTGCTCGGGAAGAGCAAAAGATAAGTGTGGGGGTGTGATTAGTCTCTAAAACTGCATATTCATACCACATCTTCACATTTATTAATATTAAATTCTGTAATAATACCTCTCTTGTATATTTCAAGGTCCATGGCACGAAATGAAGAAGAAAACCCAAAATCACCATTTAATTGGTGATAAAGGCCTATAAAGATAGCCATTGACCTAGGAGGGTGATTCTGTCAAAACCAGGGGCCCAAACCCAGAAACCAGGACCTGCAACCGATAAGGGACCGACGCGACACGCGCGCAGCAGACGGCTCTACGCGCGCCGCGCTAGTACAGCTACAGAAACACTGCTCTGGCCGTGTTTCCACTGCCATACTGGCGCGGCTACGCTAGCGTTTTGAGCCAGAGGTTGTCCCCTGGCCCCCTTTCCCTGGTGCCTATAAATACCCCCATAGGAGTCTTCAGGGAGATATCAAGAGAGTTAGGGTAGTTTTCTCTCATGTTGGGTGTAGGGTAGTTTAAGTTAGTTTTTTTCTTCCTCCTTTGTATTTTTCATTTCTTGTAGATCTTGTAATAGGAATAGAATGGTACATGAGAGGAAAGTAAGAGTGCTTATAATAGAAGGTGACAATCTATGAAGGTTCTCTCTTTACCTCCCTTTGTTTTCTTCTCTAACTCCTTTTACAAGTTTAAGTAATTTTCTCTCATGGCAACTAACTACTAACCACTAAGTTGCTAACTTCTTACTTAATAATCCACATGAATCAATAGCCTCTACTTGGCTTGCTCTTGCAAGAGCCATTGATGGCTCATGATGATAGATTCTAACACTCTAACATCCTAACTCTCTAACAAGCTAACATTACTTTATTTCATACTTACTCTTGTTTAGTTTTGATAGTTTAAGTGTAACTTGCACTTGTTGTGTTGAGTTTGGATGTGAAAGTTATCGCATGGGTCATGCTTTGAAACGCTCTTGAACAAAGGACTAGTGATGGCCAAGGATACATGTGAGGTAACTATCACTAAGAAGTTAGCATGGTTAGTGGAGCCATTAGTAGTTAGTAGCCATGGTTTTCTTTCCTTTACTTTATTTTAACAATATATCAAAAAACCACAAAAACATATTTTCTATGTTTCCACTTCTTCGTGTTTCACCGTACTCTCTCTTTTCATTCTTTGTTTTCTTTTCTTTCTTTTCATTCTTTAAATATTGAATAACTTTTAACATACAGTGAAACATACCGTGTAAGTTTCTATCGCCTCCCGCCTTGTGATTCGACTCGTTTTAGCCTCATATTATAACGGAAGTATCGAGGAAGCCAAAGCACGCACACCTTTATGCTTAATTCAAACAACACTTTTTGTGAACGATTTCCCCCGATCAAATTTTGGCGCCGTTATCGGGGATGGGAACGGTTTGATTTCACATTTTTGTTAATTTTT